>JARQOC010000001.1:246573930-246630643 GCA_033576535.1 Allobates femoralis
GTTTTCCCCAAAAACCCTCCACCAGCCCTGGCTTTTCCCCCCCACCCCCCCCCACAAAGGGGGAAAATACACAACTCCAAAAAAAGGCCCTTCAGCACACAAAACACGGGGTCACACAGCACGGTTGGGGGGCATAGATGAAACTCCACAGCCCCAAACCTCTAAAAGGAAGGCTACAAAAAGGGGCTAGGGGGGGGGAGTTCAGGGGGCCCCACATTAACCTAAAAACCAGCATTTGAATCAAATATGAATGCAGTTCGGGAAACCCAAAACGGGAGTCCAGGACCTTCAAACAAAAAAACCCCATCCCAGTTTTAAAAGGGAAAAAAAATACACAGCAGCACCCGGGCAAAGTCTCCCAAAAAAAACGCGTGACAGACCCCCTCTTTTATTTCATCTTTTTTTTTAAAAAAGGGGAAAGGGTTTATAAAACAATAGCACTCATAAAACAAAACAACATCCTTCTATATTTTTTTCCCAGACTTGGTGCTTCGGCGACTAACATTCCAATCAAAAAATTAAGAAATTTAAGGTTTTAACCTTCTAAAAGTATCGTTTTTTTGGACCCCCTTTGAAAAATAAATTTATCTGGGGGTTTAAACAAACATTTTAACCAAAAATTGAGGGGCTTCCCCTTTCCCCCAAAAGGGTATCCAGAAACTATTTTAAAAAAAAAAACCCCAAAATTCAACAGTTACCCCACTTTTTTAAAAAAAAATAAAACCCAAATTTTTGGTCCACAAAGGGAAAACCCCCCGCCCAAGCCCCCATCAAAATTTGATCCATAGAGGCCCCCCCGGGGACTTTAGCGGGTTTTAAAATTTTTGGGGTTTTAATCCATAAAAAAGGTTAGGAAAGGGAAAAAAAAAAATTAAAAAACTATGTCATTTGAACCCTTTTGTACTTTTCCCTAAAATTTTTTCCCCTGTGAAATCTATAGTACCAAAGCAAGAGCCCAAAATAGAATAGGAGGGGGACAAAAAAAAAGTAAAAAAAGTGAAAAAAAAAGAAAGGGGAAAGAGGGGGGAAAGTATTTAAAAACCCCAAACATAAACAAGAATAAACCAAAAGGCGTTTCCATTTTTTTTAAAACCAAAACTCGGGAACCGCCCGATCTGTTAATCTGCAAAAAACTACGTCATTCCAGTATCCACGTAAAGGACCCCGGGCCCCTTTGTTCGAAATTTTTCTATTCCCGGCATCGGTGACTTCCCCAAAAACTCCCCCCATCCTAAAAACCAAAATCAACTCCGCAGCCCTTTTCGAAATTTAGGAGTGTACCCGCCCTTCCAGTGTTTAGGAATAACTGACCTGGGCCCATAACAAAAAAGCGAAAAGACCCCCCCTTTTCGGGTTTTTTGTTCGAGCCGGGGGACCCCCGGCAGAGCTACTAGGGGGGATCTTGGGGGCCGTCCCACAACCTTTTTATATAATTCAAACATCGATTTCCAGGGGGGTTGGATTTTACTACACCCCCCCCAGATTGTAACGGGGCCCCCTTTTTTATGTGTTCCGCTTTTCCACAATTTTCTGAGACCGAAGGGAAAGCCGCTTTGAAAAATTTAAAAAGGGACATTGGTACCTCTAGACGGATTTTGAATTCCTCTCTTGAGCCACGAGGCCTTTTTGACATCTTTTGGAAAAGGGACACGGGTTTTTTTTTTCCATTCCCTTCAGACAGTGTTTTCCGGTCTCTCTCCCATCACTCCAAAAAAAAAGGGCCTTTGTCCCCCTGGTCTCGAAAATTTTGGGGGGCAAAAATAAAGGGAAAAGAAATCACTCGAGGGGGGGCCCTTTTTTCAAAACATTTTCTCAAATTGGGTCAGGGACAGCATGAAATTGGTGGGGGGCCCGGGGGGGGTTTTTTAAGATTGTAGGGGGGATACTCAAGCCCCCCTCCCCCCCTCTCCCGGTCCCAGCGGGGAGCGGATATCATTTTTACCTCTCTCAAAGGCGTGAAAAAAAGCGAGGACATCCCCTTCTACTCCATCCAAAAAGACTTAGAAATTTAAAGCCGGGGGGGAAAAGGGGGTTTTGGGGAAAATCGGGGTCAGGGGGCCTCCTTTTTTCGCCAAAACTCCTCTCCTGAACCCCCGAATCCTTATTTTCAGGGGGAGGCCCCCCAAATTGGGGGCTCTGGGGGCCCCCCTTGGGTCTGCCCGGGGAAAACCAAGGGAAAGCACCCCAGGGGGCTTCCAAAAATCCCCGTTCTATTTTTACCCATTTTTTGGGTTTTTTTGGGGAAAGGGAAAATTTCCCCTCTAAAAATTCTGGTCAAATGGCTGCTTTGTATAACTCTGAAATTGTTTTTTAAAAATAATTCTCGGGCGCTTCCCCCCAAAGAACCTAGAAAGAATTTGATTTTAAAGCGACAAAAAAAAACCTGGGGCTTCATCGGAAAAATTTTAAAAAAAAGAACAAAAACTTAGGCAGAAAACCCCCTTTTGACCGCATTAATGCGCCCAAAAAAAGACAGACGTGTTTTCGTATTTTTAAAATTTATTGGGGCTTTTTCCCAAAAAAAAAGGGGGAAAAAAATTTGTTTTAACCCACTCGTCGGGGGTCGGGGGACTATGACTCCCAGGTATTTCAATAGTCTGATTTCCCATTTAAATAAAAAATGACTAGTAGATTTTCCCCCTTCCCCTTTCCCCCAGGGAACTTTCCCGGCCTCGGGGTTTTTGGGAGGTTGGCCTTAAATTTTCTTAAATTTTCCGTATGTGTTTAAAAAACTTTTAAAGGGGAAAGGGGAACGAAAAGCGAGGTTTTGGGGGAAAGAATAAAATAAATCGTTTACCCTATAGAGCTGCTTTGTGGTGACCTTCCCCCCGGCTTTTACCTTTAATGTTGGGGTTTTCCCCTATCGCATTCGCGAGACCCATCACAATGACATAAATTAGGGGGGATAGGGGGGCAGCCCTTGGGGTCCCCTTTTGGTTTAAGGGGGAAAAAGTGGAAGGTTACCATTCTTTTTGTTTTTTTTCTGGGGACAAAATATATAGGGGGCAAGCCCCTTTTGAAAAACCCCGGGGCGGGAGCCTAAGTTTTTTTGCAAAAACCCATAAACCGCCACTGACTCGGTCAAAGGGGCCCTTTTTCCCCATCCACCGAAAATAGGCACAAGGGGACCCCCCCGGGGGCCCCCACCGAGTCATAAGCACCACAATTTTTTAGCGTTGTCCCTAGCCTCTCTGCCCTGAAAAAAAACCCACCTGATCATTATGAATGACAGATGGAAGGGGGGGGGCCAATCGGTTAGCTAGTAATTTGGGAAAAAAAAAATTTTATTTATTTTTGATTAACGTTTGGCTAAAATTTTTCTCCCCCCGCAGGGCCCCTTTCCTGATTTGGAACAACGCAAAAATGGGGGTCTAAGATGGGGAACCCATGTTTATCAATGGATTTTTTTTTAAAGACTTTTGTTTGAAAGGGGGGGGAAAATTTGGGGGGGGAAAAAGTTTAAAAATTTTGATGTAAAGCCATCCCGGGCCCGCCCCCTTTTTCCCCCCCCCAATTGGTTTTAATAAAATTCCCCAAAACCTCGTTGGGGGGAAGTCTCTACCCAAAGAATTTAGAAAAGGGGGGTTCTATAAAAGAGGGGAGAGCGGTTTTGCTACAAAGATCGTTCCTTTCCTCTTCCAAAACTCCCCCAATCATCATAATAAACCCCCCTGTTGTATAGTTTGCTATAAAATTTCTAAAAAATTTTTAGAAAAACATCAGGGGGTTTTTGGGGCATTGTCCCTCACTTTTCCCAACCTGTGGGATTCGCCCGGAAGACCCCCGGGGTGTAAAAAACCCCGCCAGTGGCCTACCACATTTGTCCCCATTTCATAGATAAATTATGGATCTCTCTTTCCCCCAAAATTTTTTTTTGATCTATTCTTTTAATTGTCTTCTATTACCGGGTCCGCTAATATCTGTGGGCCTTTGGGGATTGCTTAGGGGAGCTTTCCAATTCTGCAAATCCGCTGGACCAGTTTGCAATTTTCTCCGTTTTTGCCTTTTTTGGCCGGAGCCATGTTCACTAATAAAACCCTCTAACCACACATTCAGGGCTTCCCATGAGTGGGAATGGTCGTTTGCCCCCAACATGATCCCCCGAATTGTAAAATCTTTTTTTTTTCTTAGACAGCAGGATGAATCATTGAGAAGGTTGTCGTTGAGACCCCACGACCACTGCCACTCCTTCCCTCCGGCATTTAAGGTGACAAAATTTTGGGACGGGGTCAGAAGCACAAATCGACCTAGGGTAGCCTAACCCCTTCCAATCAAAACCCGCTGGCGGGTCAAGAAAAGGTGATCCTATATAGGGTATGAGGTAAGAATAAAAGGTGTAATCCCGCCCCCTCGGATGCAACCCCTCCAAAAACATCTACCAAACCCGACCTGCAATGCCCTCCTAACTCATTTAGTTTCGGTCTAGATGGGCCCCCGTCTACTTGAGGATTACCCAAAGGTGGGGTTGGGAAAAATTTAAAAATCTCCCCTACCAAGATAACCCCCTCCGCAAACTCAGCTAAGGCGAAAAAACAATAACTTTTTACTGGCGGGATTATAGTTTGGAGATCCATTTGACTATGGTATTTTTGGGCGGGGCCTATTTCCATTTTCAAAAAAAGAATCGCCCCTCAGTGTCTATCATAGAATCAACAATTTTGTACTGTAATGGCGATGTACCGAAATGGAGACCCTTTAGAGCGGGAGTCTGGGCAGGACTGTGTATCCATTCACTAAAGCGCTGTCACCGATGCAGGAAGGGTTCCAGTCTTGAAGTGGGTCCCCTGCAAGAGTAAATCATTACACCCTTTTTTTGCATGTCTTCAAGGGGTTTGGACCTCTTTTGGGGGGGGTTGAACCTTACATTATACGGCATGTTTTTAAATTGGCTTCTTTTTATAATTCTGGGTACAGGAGAAAACAAATTCGCTCTCAGAGATCAGAACGGGCCCAGCAGAGATAAAAACCCGAAACCGTGTGTCAAAAGGAGCGAAAAGGGCAAAGGAAATAAGTTAAAGAGGAAAGGGGGGTGGTGGGGAGGGGAAAAAAAGGGTCTCAGTGTTGACCTAGGTAAATAAATGACAGTAAAAGAAACAAACAATCAAGTCCCAGTCCAATGAACCAGAACAAATGTTTTCCCTGAAGTTAAAAAACCCCCTTTAAAGGGGTCCCAGTGGCACTGTAGGGGGATAATATCCCCGGCCCCCTTTTTGGGCTAGGATTCCTGTTGAGGTAAAAAGGGCCCCCTACAGAAGAGCTACCCTACCCGGCCCCCCAAAACCTAATAAGTTGTATTTTAAACATCATGTAGTACCATTATAGTAAATGAAGGGAAAACCCCTTACGGAGTAGGGGAAAGGAGAGAAGGGAAAAAGAGGGGGGGGGGGGGAGTAGGGAAAAAGTGAGGAAGTACAATATCTTTTTTTAAAAAAATACCCCGGGACTAGAGTTCCTGAGCCCAATTTAAAAATCACAACCCTGCCAATACGGCCCTCAAAACTATTTAAGGTATGCTCCATTTTTTAAGTTTGCTATATAATGTCCAGGGCGACCTTAGGTACCAAGGAGGGTGAGAGGGGATAGGAATGGGGAAGGGGAACGGGAAATAGGATGGGATGGAGCCAAAGAATGTTGTCTTTGGTTGCATCGAGTCAGTTATGTGATAGAAAAGTCAAATGAAAACCCTTTGTTAGTGAGAAGGTTTTTACCTGCGAAGGGTAAAATACAAGACAACTATACAAAACCCCTTAGCGCGGTGGGGCCGATTTTTGGAATTTTTGGGCCCGACGACGGAAGGCCCCTTTCCCAGTCTCTGAGGTCCCTCTGCTTGTCTCATCGGATATTCTGGCCAACCTTAGATTGATACCATAGGAATCTCCAGGGCCGTGTAAAGTCTTGGATATCAGCTGGCGAACGTAATATGTGGATCCGGCCGTCTTTTCTGACCTGGAGCTTAAATGAAAGCCCCAGCTGTAAGCCAAGTTGTAATCCCTAAGCATTCAGCAGGTGGGCGCAATACTCTTCTTTTTTGCAAAGTGAGTCTAGACAAATCAGGCAAGATGGCAAAGCTTTTGTCCCCAAAATCTACAGGGTGCACCATTTCGTATTCTTGTCATTATAGCCTCCTTAATAACATAGCGTGTACCCTGCAGATAACATCCCGGGCCATTCGGGATCTGTTGGTCTGGGACCCAGGGCCCTGTGACACGATCCAGTTCTATCACAGTAGCAGGGGGTCTCCCAGGATCGCATTAAAAAATGGACTGTAGGACTGTTGGTAGGTCTCTAGTTTTCCACAGACTCGGGCCAATCCTCTGACACGTATGTTGGTTACGTCAAACCTCTATTCTCTCCATCATCAAAGGCCTCCACTAGGTGCGTAATCTGAATAGACTGTGTCTGCAGAAGGACTTGTTGAGATCTGCACCCTCTCCTCCAGGGCTGTAATCCTATGGGCATGATCTTGGCCCTGCGCCTCCACTCTAGTCACCTCTCCCCTCAGACAGGACAGCTCACTGCGATATGCTTGTTCCAGCGGGCTAATAAGATTCCATATCCTCTCTGGTAGGAATGGAAGCCATGCGTGCCCTTAGATCTCCAAGTTCCCCCAGGACACTGTTAATATGCAGCTTTGTCCTCTTGAATAAATGAAATGTTAGAGCCCTGTCTGGGGTGTTGTTGAAGCGGGCTCTGTTGATGATTGGGGGGGTCTAGCCCCGGGTCATAGGCCCGGGATTCTATAGGGGCACACTGTGTAGTGGTTACTGTCCGAATGTCCCTTCTGTACCTGTGGGGTGCCAGAATGGGGATCCATTTGTGCTATTGGGGTCTCCGTCCCCTCTGGGCTCCGTTTTTCCCGCTGCCTGAGGTGGTTCCCGCCATTAGCTGCGTCCCACCGGCCGCCCCCTCCTTCAGGTACCTTGCTTGTGTCTCCGTCCCCTCTGTCGCATTTGTTGCTTGTTGCTGCTTGCCCCTCTCGTCTGCACTCCCATCTCTTTTCCCGGAGCCCCGCTCGTCATGCAGACCCGGGGAGCGGGAAGCGCTGGCATTAGAAACCGCCGCCGCCCCCTCCATTCTATCACCTCGTGTGGGGAGCCGCGGCCATCTTAGGTGCAGGGGCTGCTGGCGGGAGAGCGCGCTCCCTGTGTAAAAAATTGCCTGATGGTGGCTTTGGGAGCAAACGGAGCCGGCGAAACAGTCCCCAGAGACTTCTCCCGTTTCCCTCTCCGCATATTAGGCTCCTTTTTATGAATATCTGGTCTCCGTCGGCAGATAAAGGGACCAGGCACGGGAGCTATGTCTTCTAGTTCTTCTCTCCTCCATAGCTAGGCCAGTACCCCCTCTTTTAAGAGAGGTCTCCGGACTCGACTACGGTACATCCGAAAAAAGTCCACATCCCTTGAGTGACGAGATATGAAAGACATTAGGGTTGCCAAACCTGGGGATAGGTCAAGGCGGTACAGCAAAGGATTACAAATGGCCGATATCCAAAATGGTCCTATAACCCCAGAACCAGGAGCCCCAGCAGCACACCTCCACCTGACGTGTTTGGACAACACCCACACATACTCATCAACTCTCAGGTCTGGACCCGCATGTTTATTTCCAAATCTGCGGTCACAGTAAGAGGGCACACATCCAGGATGGAAAACTGGCAGCAGCATCCCCCGGGGCCCAGGGCTCCTTCCCTTGGAGTGCACAGCAGGAACCACGCCCCTCCCTGGCTCCTCCTCCTGGAATGACGCCTGTGACCTACCATTAACTGAGGCATAGTCTGGACTCCACCCCCTCTTCCAGGCTCAAATCCCATTCACTTCTGGACGTTTGGGTAGGAGTCGGGTTGCAACCAGTACGGTAGAAAAAAGTTGTAGCGAGGCAATTACTCACACAGAAAAAACCCCCAAGTTACAACCTTTCTGGCCCACCAGTAAATTACTGGGTTGTGTTTTCTCCAGCCAGGGAAGGCCCAATACAAATGGAGTGGCAGAATTCTCCAAGAGGTGTACAGGACAGAACCCCTTGGTGCAGAGTCACTATGCTCAAGTTCACATTATGCACCACTTGGGAGGACCTTCTGGCTAGTGTAACTGAATCGATCGAGGCGATAGGGAATGGGTCTCACTAAAGCCCCTGTGGTGAGACCATGAGCCTGAGCAAAGCAGAAAACCCTCAAATTGACCCCCGCTCCGCTATCGACCAGACCTGAAACAGTCCGGTTTTATATCCACCACCACCATGGCAGACAGTGTGAACGGAGACTTAGCAAGGAAGGAAAGATAAACTCTCTGGTCGTCTCCTTCTGAAAAAGCCGAGGTAGGCTGCTTTAGAACTGCATGGTCTGGAGCGAAGTGGACAAACCTTAATAAAATGGTCGATTTTCCACAGAAAATACATTCTCCGCCCACTTGATGAACAGTAGCACAGGAGGTTTAAAACAAGAACCTACTGCCCCCAATTGCATGGGTTCAAACAAGGTTTAGTCTCCTCAGCAGGGATAGGTACAGGAGACATAATAGGTTTCGGCCTCTCCTTCAGGCATCTGTCAATCCGTATGGCTAGGGAAATCGCAGCCTCCAATGACTTAACCAAGGTGTCTTGCAGTCTAGATAACAAACCCAAGCAGAACTGACTCCAAAGGGCTGGGGTTTTTCCACTGGGGTCAGTCGCCCATCTCCGAAACTCCAAGCAGTGCTCCTCCAATGCTCGTGTGCCCTGCTTGAGTTTACGGAGATTAGACTGAGCAAAGGTCACCCTATCTGGTTCACCCCTACACCTGAGACAGAGCAGCAAAAAAAACCCGTCCACCGACCGTAGCGATGGTGAGTCGGCCGGGAGCGAAAAGGGGCCCAGATCTGGGGTCCCCTTTAAGAAGGGAGACTACAATCCCCACCCACTGTTCCTCACTTCCCGATGAACGGGGCCGGAGCCTAAATAAAGCTTACAGGCTTCACGGAACACAAAAAAAAGTGTCTTTCCCCCAGAAACCCTACCTGGAGGAGAGACCTTGGGTTTAACATGGCCTGAGCATGATCCGACACCAGGCAACCCATGACTTGCTGCAGCTGTTGCACTACCTGAGCCGCAGACCAGTTACCTCTTCAGAGATGATCTGCATCAGGCCAGAAAATGCATCAACTAAAGGAAAAGTCTGAGACATAGTGACTCAAGGGAAAAGGTATGGGTGCTGATAATGTCACGATGTAGTGAGAATGCTGATGAGGGAATGGCAGTAATGGGCAGGGTGACTAAAGAAAACTAGTCTGACCCTTTAGTCTAGGAACCCTGAATGCCCCTGATCCCGAAGGTATCTCAAAAGTGAGAAGGTTTGGGCCTACAGCCCTCCCTAAAACTCCTCCACCAGCCCTGCGCTATTCTCCCCTCACCACCCTCCACAGAACTGGGATACAGCAACTCCAAAGGAAAAGGACTTCAGCTACACAAACACAACAGGTCAGCACAGCTTCCAGGCATAGAGTGAAACTCTATCAGCCGCACCACCTGCTGGAAGGAGAGGCTACTTAAAAGGCTGGGGGAGGGGAGTTCAGGTGAGTCACACATTAACCCCTCAACCAGCAGTTGAACCTAATAGTGAATGCAGTTCTGGAGAACAACACAGGAGTCCAGGACCTTCACTATCAACCATCAACCATCAACTATCAACCATGCAGCTCTTAAAGACAAACATACACAGCAGCATCCAGCAATGTCAGCGAAAAACTAAGCGGGTGACACAGTAAAACATCAGTACAGAGCAAGCAAGTCTCCAGCATTTAATTTCTATTAAGGTGCGGAACCGCAAGTGTTATCAGACTCTGCTCTGGGGACCTCGCTCCTCCTGCAGGGAGCGACAACATCTGGCTGCCTACCTACCGTCCCCAGAGGTCTGCTGGCAGAATTGGTGTATCACCAGAGGCCACAGGTGGCGTCACGAGACTTTATTATTCTTTTCTTTTATTATTTTTTCCTTTTTTCAGTGACCTCCAGGGCCACATACTCGAGCACCACAACCCAGGGCCGGCGTCAGCACCCGGCGTACCCGGGCAAGTGCTGGGGCCCAGCGTGACTCAGGGGCCCACTGCCGCCCCGCACCGCATCGCGCCAGTATTCTTTTTTTACCGACGCGGTACAGTGCCTTAGTCAAACCCTGAGGCCGCCGCCGCCAGCCCCTGTTTCCGCCCCCGCTTCCAGCCCATCACTTCCAGTTTTTTTTTGCAGTCCACAACTGTGGAACGCATAGAAGAGGCGCCCCCTCCCTTTTACTTCCTCTTCCTTTTGCGGTCCACAGTGTGGAATGCGCCGCATAGAAGAGGAGGAGGACGAGTATTCACCCATCCTCCTCAACTACAAGTGAGTATGACTGATTGGCTGCTCGCTGGGGTCCGTGGAATCCATTTAGGTCCCCCTGGGTGCTGTGTACTTTTCACCTTGCAGGGGCTCCAGAGCGCTGGCCCCTGCCCCCACACCCTCTCTCCCTCCTAACCTGAGCAGCAGCAGCATGTTTACTTACTGCACCGCGATGGTGCGGGAGAAAGAGAGCTGCTGCTGCAAACTACAGTCAGACGCTGCAATCAGCCTTTGCCAGCTGCTGCTCAGGTTAGTTGGGAGAGAGGGTGCGTGAGGGGTTGGGACAGCACTCAGGGGACCCCTGTCTGGGGGGAATGGTATGCAGGGGCCCCCTGTCTGGGGGCAATGGTATGCAGGGGGCCCCCTGTCTGGGGGCAATGGTATGCAGGGGCCCCCTGTCTGGGGCAATGGTATGCAGGGGCCCCTGTCTGGGGGCAATGGTATGCAGGGGCCCCTGTCTGGGGGCAATGGTATGCAGGGGCCCCCTGTCAGGGGGCAATGGTATGCAGGGGCCCCCTGTCTGGGGGCAATGGTACGCAGGGGCCCCCTGTCTGGGGGCAAATGTACGCAAGGGGACAGTGATTGAATGGTACTGCTATACAGTCACTGTGCAGTGAATGAGAACCGTTGCTTATAGTGATTAATACCGTCATACAGTCACTGTGCAGTGAATGAAAACCGTTGCTTATAGTGATTAATACCGCCATACAGTCACTGTGCAGTGAATGAGAACCGTTTGCTTATAGTGATTAATACCACCATACAGTCACTGTGCAGTGAATGCTTATAGTGATTAATACCGCCATACAGTCCACTGTGCAGTGAATGAGAACCGTTGCTTATAGTGATTAATTACCACCATACAGTCACTGTGCAGTGAATGCTTATAGTGGATTAATACCGCCATACAGTCACTGTGCAGTGAATGAGAACCGTTGCTTATAGTGATTAATACCGCCATACAGTCACTGTGCAGTGAATGAGAACCGTTGCTTATAGTGATTAATACCGCCATACAGTCACTGTGCAGCGAATGCTTATAGTGATTAATAACCGCCATACAGTCACTGTGCAGTGAATGAGAACTGTTGCTTATAGTGATTAATAACCGCCATACAGTCACTGTGCAGTGAATGCTTATAGTGATTAATACCGCCATACAGTCACTGTGCCCGTGAATGCTTATTTGTGATTAATAACCCCCATACAGTCACTGTGCAGTGAATGAGAACCGTTGCTTATAGTGATTAATACCGCCCAAAACAGTCACTGTGCAGTGAATGAGAACCATTGCTTATAGTGATTTTAAAACCAACCATACAGGGCACTGTGCAGTGAATGCTTATAGTGATTAATACTGCCATACAGTCACTGTGCAGTGAATAGAAAACCGCCCGTTATATGTGATTAATACCGCATACAGTCACTGTGCAGTGAATTGCTTATTAGTGATTAATACCGCCATACAGTCACTGTGCAGTGAATGCTTATAGTGATTAATACCGCCATAAAAAAGTCCATGTGCAGTGAATGCTTATAGTGATTAATACCGCCATACAGTCACTGTGCATGAATGAGAAACCGTTGCTTATAGTGATTAATACCGCCATACAGTCACTGTGCAGTGAATGAGAACCATTGCTTATAGTGATTAATACCACCATAAAAGTCACTGTGCAGTGAATGCTTATAGTGATTAATACTGCCCATACAGTCACTGTGCAGTGAATGAGAACCGCTGCTTATAGTGATTAATACCGCCATACAGTCACTGTGCAGTGAATGCTTAAAAGTGATTAATACCGCCATACAGTCACAGTGCAGTAAGAATGCTTATTAGTGATTAATACCGCCATACAGTCACTGTGCAGTGAATGCTTATAGTGATTAATACCGCCTACATCACTGTGCATGAATGAGAACGTTGCATATGATTAATACCGCCATACTTCACTGTCATCTTATAGTGATTTAAAACCGCCATACAGTCACTGGCAGTGAAGGAACCTTTGCTCATATGTTTTTACCCCCATACAGTCACTGTGCAGTGAATGAGAACCGTTTTCTCAAATGATTAATACCCCCATACAGTCACGTGCAGTGACTAATTAAATGGTTTCCAATGACGAATAATGCCCTCATACACCCCCTTTTTTTACTAAACATCGGTGGTGACTTAATGTTACATTTAACCCTGACAGGATTATATCACCATATTGTCACTTCTATCACATGATGGAAAAGGGCCCCTTTTACATCAGCGTTTTTTCATAATTGCGGCAGATGCGGTGAAAAAACCGCATCTGCGCGTTTGGGGATAACGGTTCCCCCTTTCGGCACAGTTGGGTTTTTTTTATTAAGTATAGGCTACTTGCGGCAGGGCGGCAATGCGGTTTTGCACTTGCGGCAGGGGCGGCCGGGAAAAAAAAATGCATAAGCCGCGGTTTTTTTTTCGCGGCCGCACCTCCCCGAAGTGCAAAACCCACTTGCCCCACCTGCCGCAAGTACGCCTTACTTTACATTGAAAAAACCGCAACTTTCCCCCCCAAGTGGAACCTTTTTCGGGAAAGGGCAGATGCGGTTTTTTTTTACCGCATCGCCGCAATTATAAAAACGCGATGTGAAAGGGGCCCCAAAAAAACCATCAGGGCCTCTGATGGACTTAATACAAAATAATACCCCATACAGTAAACACCATGCGGTGTATTTGGAGGCTGCTTGGGGGGTATGGGGGCAGACTAGGCATATATATTTTTTGGAGATTGTCCCGTATAGGAATTTTAAAAATTTGTTGCAGAAATACGGCCAAAAGCACAGCTTTAACAGGTTGACTAAATGCAAAACCCCAAAAATCAAGCAACTGTGATTTGGCAGTTGAAAAATTTTTAAAGCAAAATGTGGCCCCCAACAAACCCCAAGTAAAGCACAATTTCCATTAAAAATTTCTGCAATTACAGTAAGATGTGTAGGTCACCATTAGACGCAAGGTAAAAAATTTATGTTTTTCACACTATAAATTCCACAAATAGCAGAATAATCAGATTTAAAATGAAAATGTCTTTTCTTTCCCTTTTGTGTCAAAAATTCCCCATTGTATTACTATTTATATATACGGGGAACACAAATTTTAAGATAGAGATGTGTGGGGAAAGCTGTCCCCCCGGTTTTCTAAGCTCCCCCAACTTGCAGATCATCTGCACATTTTGCGATGCATCGAATCAACAGTTTAAAACCCCATCTTTAAATGGGACGCACAGTGGCTGGGAGATGTTTCCCCGGGCAGCCGAGCACCCCCCTTCCCCCCTTTTATGTACTCGCCAGGCAGATTTTTGGGTACAATTTAGACCTTTTCCCCCCCAAAACCGGGGGCACGACATGTTGCACCCCCGGTTTAGGGGGGGAGTGTTGATTTGTATGCAGGGATCCGCCTGCGCACAGATCACTTTTAGGAGTTTAAAAATTGGGGCGCACGGCTCCCCGCAACATCTGAACAGCGTGCGCCCATTAAAAAAATAGGGTCTACCGTCTGCTGCGATGCTTGCAGAGCATTTTAAAAAAAAGCGCAGTTTTCAAACTGCAAATCTGAAGGCAGCCTTAGCTTTCAAAAAAAAACCTCACCCTGTGTAAAAAGAAAATGAAATCTCCAGCAGCTATACTGCGGACTTCAGGTTCTTATCTTAAAGCAAGCTTTTTGAGATACCATCTACAATCTACTACAAAAAAGGTGTTTATATACATATACAATGAAATTTTAAAAAAAATTTTAAAAAATTAAAAAGTAATACTATATTTTTTTTAAAATAACTATTTTTTATCTAAAAAACCAAATTTTTAAATCTTTATAACGAAAGTAATATTTTTGTTTTTTGGGGCATTTCTATTTTTTTTACATCTATAGCTAAAATTTAAAATTTAAAATTTTAATTTTTTTTTTTTTAATTTTTAAAAATATGTTGTAAATAAATATGATGTAAAAATTGAAAGTAAAATAATTTTATACACATTTTTTTTAAATGAAAAGTGAAACCCAAGGACTTATTTTTTAAAAAACCCCATTTAATATCAATAACTAATTTTAAAATTTTTATCTAAAAACTAAAGTAATTTTTTTGGGTTTTTTTGGGGTTTTTTCTATTGCTATAAAACTATTTTAAACTTTTTTTTTTTAATTTTTTTTTGGCCCAAATTTCCATACTTTTTGGGGGAAAGTAATTTTTTTTTTTTTTTTTTTGTATAACATCAGGGGTAAAATTTTTTTTTGGGAATATTTTTGTTTAAATTTGAAAATAATTATGTACTGAATGAAAAAGCAAAAAAAATTTAAAAAAAAAATATTTCTATATACTTATTTTTTGAAAAGAACACTAATACTATATTTTTAAAAAACCCTTTTAAATAAAAAATTTTAATATCTTTTTGTATAACCAAAAAAATATTTTTTTTTTTTTTTTTTTTTTTCTAAATTTCTATACATCTATTGGGAAAAACCCAATTTATTTAAAAATTTTTTTTTAATTAGAAAGAAGTTGTTTTAAATCAAAAATGTATCTAAAGAAAATTTTAAAAAAAAAATTATTAAGAAAAATTTTTGTTTTAAAGATATTTCACTACTGGGCAGAAAATTTTACTTAAAAGGGGTACCCCCAAAAATTTCCCAAAAATTGCATCGTGGTTTTTACTCGGAAAAACCCCAAAATAAAAATGTCCATGTCCCAAAAAATTTTTTGTGAAAAAAAAAATCCCTACTTTCTTCGTGAAAAGGGGTTTTGGGGGTTTTTTGATGGTCATGGGGAAAAAATAGGGCTTCAGGGGGAAATTTTTTAAGTTTTTTTTTTTAAATTGAAAGGAAAAGGGATCTCGATGTAGATAAAAAATTTTGGGGAAAAAAAAAACCACTTTTTCCCTTTTGAACCCCCTAATGAAATTTCTTGAAGAATTGTAAAAAAAAGTGATGGGCAATGAAGCTTTCCCATTGCAAAGCCTTTTAAACTGTTAAAGGTGTGCAAAAGCATACAAAGGTCCCCAATTTTTGTAATTTGGGCGAAAAAAGGCATTCCCTTTTTGGGGGTTTAGTGGGAATTTTTAAAAAATTCCCCCTGGATTTTGGGGGCTAACTTCAGCTAAAAGGAATCTCACAAAATTTCCCCGTTTTTCACCGAAAAGCAATCCAAAACCTTTAGAGTTCCCCCTTTTTCCCATGGACTTTTTTAGGCAAAGATTGTCAGTGATGCAGCAATGGGGAAAGGTTTTTTATTGTTATATAAAAACATGTATGGAAAAAGTAATTATATCTAAAGAATTTAAAATAAAAATTTTTATAGAAAATTTTTTTTTTTAAAAAACTTTTTTTGAATGAGGCCCGCAACTTTCCTTAAAAGGGTTTTATAATACTTTCCCCTTTAAAACAAAAATTTTTCTTTTCACTCGTTTAAAAAGCCACAAAAATTTCCCTGGGCCAAAAATGGGTTGGGGGGGGGAAAAAAACCCCCACTTTCTCCAGTTTTATGGCCTTGGGATTTGTTGAAAGGTCAGGGGAAAATAGTTTTTTCGGTTTAAAATTTTCGATGTCTTTTAAATTAAAAAGGGGAAGCAAATCTATGAGGGGGATAAAAAAAATCCTTGAAAAAACACCACTTTTTCCCCTTTTTGCAGACCCAGAACTGAATTTTGCCCTTAAAAAAGATTGTAAAAAAAAGTGATCACAAGAAGTTTATTCCCATTCAAAGACCTTTTTTGCTTGGGTTAAAAAGGGGGGGCAAAAGCTGACAAAAGGTCCCAAAAATTTTTAATTTGAGGCATGATAAGGCTTCCCCTTTTTTGTGAGGGGAATTTTTTAAAAAAACCACTGGATATTTTTCTGAATTTTTCATCCTTTTTGGGAAACATCACTAATTACCCTTGTTTTTCCACAATGCAATCCATAAAACCCGAAAAGTTCACCAAATTTAAAAAATGGGAAATTTTTTGGGCAAAGAAAAAAGCATGGATCAGCAATGTGAATGCTTTCATTGTTTATCCATCGTTTTAAAATGTAAATATATTAAAGAATTTAAGAAAAATTTTTCTTATAGACAATATTTTTTGTAAAGGGGCTTTTTCAAATTAGGCCCAACTTTCCTTAAAAGGGGGTTTTCCAGCATTTTTACCTTAACATTACTTTGTTTTTTCACTCGTGAAAAAAACATAAACTTTTCCCTGTCCAAAAACAGGTTTGGAAAAAAAAAAATCCCACTTTTTTTTCCCGTTTTTGGGGGCCTTTGGGGGGTTTGTTGATGGTAAGGGGAAAAAGCAGGCTTAAAAGGGAAAAAATTTCGACGTTTCCCTTTAATTTTAAAGGTAATCCATTTCCCCGATGGAGGGTAAATCAATCCGGAAAATTTAAAAACCACTTTCCTTCTCAGAGCCGAAAAAGATTTTTTTCTTGAATCGGTTTTTCAAAAAAAACAATAAAAAAACAAGCGGGGTCCCCATTTTCAAAGCCCCTTTTTTTTTTTTTTTAAAATTGCGAAAAAAACATGCCCAAGGTACCGATTTTTAATTTGAGGCAGGGGGAAAAAACATTCCCGTTTTGGGGTGATGAATTTAAAAATTCCACGGGGTAGATCGGGGTTTTCAGTCCATCGGGTAAAAAGGAACCCATCACTAATGTTTCAGTTATTCCCCCAAAAAAAAAAATATGCCTTTAAAAGGTTTTCCCAACCATACCACAGGTCATTTTTAGGGCAAAGAAGGGTTTGTGATGCGAAAAATTTGAATGCTTTCTTTGTTATCTACAAAAATAAAAAATTTTTTTCCCCCAAATATAGCAAGTTTTGAGCCGTGGATCAGTCTTGGGGGGTTTAAAAAGGGTTTATCATCTCCGGTTGAAACCCTTTGGGAAAATTCACCATTTCCCAGTTGAAGAAACCAAGGGTTTTAAGGGGGATCAAGGAGCGCTATTGTTGAAAGAGTGGCAATTGAGTAAAAAACTGCCTTTCCCCCGTGATATTTAATAAAACCTCTAAATTCAGTTTTTGTCCCATGGGGGAAAAAAAAGGGGCAGACACTGTCAAAAGTTCCTCCAAAACAAGGGAATTTCCCCCCAAAAAAGGTGTTGTATTTTTTTTGGAGTATCTGTTGTAAATGACACCCCCGAAAAATTTTTGATCTATCAATGCAATAAATTTTTTAAAAACAGAGTGGCTCAAAAATAATAAACGTTGGTATTTTTTTAAAATTTTTGGCAGCATCTGTATCTTTTTTTCCCCCTTTTGAAATGGAAGTTTTTTGAGGGGAATTGGATTCCGTAAAGCGAATGGAGGGTTCTAACCTTTTTTCGTAAGTTACTGCAATCCCTTACTGGCTGCAGGTGAAAAATTTCCCCTTTCCCCTCTTAGTTCATAAATTTTAAAAAAATCATACAGATATTTTTCCCACTGCCACCTGGACCGTAAAAAAAAAAAGCCTTAGGTTGCCCCCTTCTATCGTTTTTAAGTTTGATTAAACGAAATCATAGGAAAAAGTTGTTGGTCTTTAAATTTCCTTTCATTTGCTGGTTTTTTTAAAAACCATCACCTTGTTGTATAGGGGAGCGAGGGTATGGCTTTCTTTTTGGTCGTGGTTTTTTAAAATCAGAAAAAATTTTTGCCATAAAAATTTAGAAAGTTTGGACATCAGTCATAGCAACCCCTTTTTAATTCTCACACTCCCAGTTTGGAGTGGTATGCATGGCAGTAGTCTTGGATAAAGTCTTGTTTAAATTCTTTCCCCAACCCAATGGATGAGTGGAGGACCCCAAAAAAACATAAAATGCGAACATAAGGGAAAACTGTCAGGCATGTGAGAAACAGGCATCCAATAAAGTATTTCTCCAAACCCGTGTCATCGAAGACAATCCAAAGCAAGTGCCTCTTTTTGAAAGTTTGGGATTTAAATTTTTAAAAAGTCTTAATTTGTCAAAACTTTTGCCCCTTTTTTACATGCAGTAACAACATCCTTTAAAAATTTCCGTTTTTGATTTTTCCCTACGAATAACATTTTTCCCCCAAACACTGAAAAACCCCCTCGCTTTCAATTCCCATCACCTTTTTTCCAAAACATAGGCTCGGGAATTTTGGGGTTTAAAGTAATATGAGCATGGGGGGTAAATCTTTATTCAGCTCAAAATACCCATAAATAGTTTTTTGGGGCATTGTGAAAAATGATGTCGTCAACGAGTCATCCTCTGAAAATAAAGTGGTTGAGAATGGGGGGGATGTACGGCCAGGCGAATAAGGAGTGCGTTTTTCTATGCATGGGGGAAGAAAAAATTTGCCAAGCTGCCCCCCGGGGCACTCCCCGTATTTTAAACCCCTGAATTTATATGTTTCATCATGGTGGATATTTTTTTGGCAAATTTTTAAGTTTGGGGGTTTATCATGTCCTTTGTAGACATTTTGAAAAAGGTTTTTTTACATTTTTAATGGAAGCCATACCTCAACTTAATATGACCTTGTATGTTAAAAAGGGAAGGGGGTTAAAGGGGGAAAAACCCAAGAATTATCAATCATCTTGAAAAGGATTTGAAAGGAGATCCTTCCTTTCTTTAAAGTAGGGTACACCCCTTTGCTATGAGTGTTTTTGGGGTTTGGGAAAACTTTAAAAAACCTTTCTTACACTTGCCAAGATCCATAAAGGAGAATTGGGGTTTTTGGCCCCAAAGGGGCCCCTGAATCATGTTTTGCATCACAATGTCATGGAGCAAGGATTCTTTTGGATCGGGGGTTTCACCCAACTATATTATCCACTTCAAAACCTCAGTTCTTTTTTTGGATTTGCTACCAGAAGATAAAAAAGTAAGGTGTGGTGGGGCCCCGTTTTTGGGGAAATTAAACACCCGAAAACCCTTGCCAAAATTTGCCAAAAAACCCCTGTTAATTTCTTTTAATAGGGTTTCCCGTTTAATTCCGAAGGACACGGGCGACTAAATCAGGTTATTTTCCACACGCGCCAGGGGTCTTTAAAAGGTTTTTTAAAACCCCCCTCCCCTTTAGGTTTTCAGGTCAGGGGTTTCAAAAAAATTGGTCCCTAAAAAATTTTGTCACAAAGCCCTGGCATCCTGATAGCGTTGCTGCATGTTTCGGGGGCTGCCTTAAAAGGGGAAATGTAAAAAAACCATCTTCCCCAAGGGGGAATTTCCTTTTTTCAAAAAATTGTTTCAGGAGATGTTCCTGGATATGCAATAATCCTCCATTTTTTAAACCCCCTTTATGATGACGGATAAAATTTAAGCGATTAGCCTCGTTTTTTCCATACCATCCACTAAGTACTGCGTTTATTTGCCACCATTCAGACAGGTTTTAACTGATTCCGTACAGACAGCAAATAGCAGTAATTGGGCTTTTTAAAACCCCCGGCTTTTTTTTTTTCCCTTGTTTTTGAGCCCCCTTTGCCAGCCTTGTTCCCTGGGGAAAAAAAAAAAGGGGATAGAGTTTTGCATCAAATTGCTGTGAGAATACTAAATTTTTTTTTTTGGGGGGCCCCAAAGGGGGTTTTTTTGGAGGGGGTTTTAAAAAAATTAAAATTAAAAATGCCTTTTTGGGTTTGGGGCTCTCCATCAGCATTTTCAAAGACCACAGAAAACTTATTGGCAGAAAGGATTGTTATAGCGTCGGGGTTTTTGGCCCTCTGCTTTTTTAAATGGCCATGAAATTTTTGGGGCATACGGTGCCTTTTTTTTCTACGGGCCTTCTGTTTTTTTAATTCAACATGCGTAGCATTTTGTAGGCCGAAACAAAGGGATTAATATTACCCAAATTTGGGAAGAGAAAATGATACTCTTAAAAATGGGATTACATTTAAACATTTTCGGGGAATTTTATACGTTTTCTCAGCCTTGAAAGTACTAAAATGAAAAATTTTTGTTCTACAGGGGCTTGCAGTATTAAAATGTACAATTTGCATATCTGGGTTTGATTTAAAGCGGGAGGGAGTTTCCAGTGCGATGAAAATTTGCCCATGAATAGGGAACCCGAGGGCCCAAAGTCCAGGGGGAAAAAAAAAAAGGGGGGGCCCCCATGGGGGCAAAAGCAAAAGAATTTTTAATGTCCTTATTTTTCTCCATAAAATTTTTTGACTGACTCACTCCTCCCTTTCAGAAGGCGTTAACCCCTGCGGGTTTTGAGGTAAGGGCCCCCTTTTTTTTTTTTCCCCCCTTGTGGCAACAAAGAGAAAACTGTTGATCGATGGTCTTTCACATTTAAAATGTCGACCCTCACAATTTTTCACATATTACATTCATGAAACCACAGAAATTTTCTCAATAACATGATCCTGATCAAAAAACCCCTTTTTAGTTTGGGGGAGGTAAATTTTAAAAAAAACGTAAAATTTTTTTTATGTAATCCTACATAAATGAACGGGGAAGGGGATTTTTTTTAGATTCCAAAAAATTAAAAAAAAAAAAAAGTGGAATTTTATTTTTCCCTTCTCCCCCTTTTCAAAATAGAAGGGGAAAAGAATTTGGGGGTTCTTCACGCGAAAAATAGCCCCAAAATTTGGGCCCAAATGGACTTGTCTAATGAGGAATTTTGTATTTGACGCATCTGTTTTTTCCCCTTTTAAAAACCCCAAAATTTTTTCAAATTTTTGCTGTATGGCCTCCTCAAACACAGTGTTTTCGGGTTTTTATGTGGCCTTGCAAATCGGAAAAAGGGTGTTCAGTTGTTTCAAGATAGTAGAAGAAAGGTTTGGGGCATCTGAGCAGACAAAAAGGGGGCAGCATTGAGCTTTTAAAAAAGAGGTTTGGGAGCACGAGCTCAACAAAGAGGTGGCCCGCAGTCTGAGGATCGACAAAAGGGGTGGCAGCATTTTTGAGGATAGAAAAAAAGGGGGGCCCGCAGCTGGCATCAAACAAAGAGGGGGCACAATCAGAGATCAACGAAGAGGTGGGGAGCAGTCTGAGGATCAACGAAGAGGTGGAAACAGTCTGAGGATCAACGAAGAGGGGGGCAGCAGTCTGCAAACAGACGGATCTCCTAAGGCATTAAAATTTTCGGGGTTTTCGTCGTTGGGGCACAGGCATTGTTTTTTGCCTAATCGTTCTGTCTTCCTTTAAAGACTTTATTGAAACCAGTTTTCAAAAAACCCTTTTCCCCCTTTTTTCCCAAAGGGAAGTTGTCTTTTTCAGAAAATCTCCTCCACAACCCCTCTTGGCATACGCACAGACCCCCTTTCAACCCCTTTCCCCTTTTTTATTTCCATTTTAGGGGAATAAAAGGGGTTTAAAAGGGGGTTCCCTTTGGGGGAAAAAACAGTACCGGGGGGAAAAGGGGGGGAGTAGCATTGTGTCAACGTTTTTCAGTGACTGAATTTTTGTTTTTTGCATGGGGAACGCGCAGTCATGGCCCTTTTTCCATTCTTTTTCTTTTTTTTTCAGAAGACACTTCCGAAAAAACGGTATGAAAGCAGTCTTCGCAGCATCCAACCGAAAACGTCTCAGTGGAGAAGAGAGTTTACCAAACCTTTTTTGGGTTTTTTCAGCCTTTTAAACCCAAACAAAAACCCAATACGTCTTTTCCCAAAAATCTCATTTGCATACTTTGGCGGGGGAGCAGCCTTAAAAACGATCTAAGCGAATACTCTCCTTTCAAAGGGGGGCTCTTCAGCAAGGCGTTTTGCCTTTTGCAGCCTTATCACTATCTAACGGGAAACGCCTCTTTTTAAATCCCCTTTTTCAGTACTTTCACCTTTTGCGCCTTCCCCCAGATCTAAACCGAACACTTTTTTTCTTCCAAATTCCTCTGCAATGCGTTTAGTTTTTGCACCTAAACTTGACTAACCGACGGCCCCTCTCTTCCAAAGTCTCCCTTGCACGCTTTTTCTTGGGTGTAGATCAGCCTCCTTGGAAAAAGGTTTTTTTTTGTGTTTTGGGGAGTTTCATCTTATTTAAAAAATAGTCGTGAAAAAATCCAAAATGAGCTAGAGTGTGTTATTTAAAAGGGAAAAAAATAAAAAATAATGTGTAAACAGACAAAAAAAAAAAAAATTTAAAGTATGTTTTTCCCAAAAACCCCTGTTAGAATAAATGATAGACTTTTTTAAAATTAAAAAAACAAAGAGTAATGATGTTTACTTTTGGGGGAATATTAAAATGCAATGAGTGTGTTAAAATCCCTTTAAAAAAAACTCCCCGTGAAGGCAAAACAAATGGATGAAGGGGCCCGGGTTTCCGATACCGGTAAAAAGGGCAAATTTTCAACATTGAAAAAAAAGCGTTAAAAAAACCGGGATGAATCAATTTCTGAAAAAACCCCCCAAAAAAGGTTTTTTGTTTAAAAAGGGGTTAAAAAAAAATGGCAGAGTTGGGTTTTAATTTATCCCCAAAAACTAAAGGGGTTTTTTGGGGATTATGGGGAGAATAGGGGTTTTTTTTTTTGTTGGGGGAGTGGGGGGGAAAAGGGGGCCCTTAAAAAGTGAAGTATGAAATCCCAGAATGTGACAAAGAGGGGGGAAAAAAAAAAATAAGGCAATTTTTCTTTATGAGATTTTGGGAAAGAGGCGGGGCAATGTAAAAAGAAAACAAAATGCGGTGTTTTGTTTTAAGTTACGAAAACTCACCCCGGGGGACGGGGATGGGGAAGTGGGTTTTAAAAAATTTAAATCTTACCCCCTGTTATGGAATATGAAAAAGTCATAAAAAAGGGCGTGTGAAAGGGGACCCAGTCGAAAAAAAATGTAAAATATTAGGTATGTAAAAGTGTGAATGTCCACTGGGGGGGACAGGAAACCCCCTTTACATGAGCTTAATTTCAAATCCCATCAAACCCTTTTAAAAAACAGCTTTCTGCCCCCATGTAGCCATAGCCCAGAAAAAACTGCGGGGCTTGCAGGGGGTTTTAAGTGAATCCCCATAGAAATTATAATCCCATAATAGTCAGTTTTCTATTTTTTTCAGCAGGGGCAGTTTTTTTGGGTTTTTTAAATTGTAGGGGGGCTGTGGGAAAAAAAAAAACGTTTGGGTGACCACGCTTTTTTATGGGGCGGGACCTTGGCAAGTTCCCCTATACTTACATGGGGATTAGGGAAAAGGGACCCCCGCAAGTCAGCATTTTGCGGGGGGAAGCAGAAACCCCCGGTGATGCGATTCGTCAGCACTTTCGGGAGATTTCAAAAAAACCGCTATGTAAACGGGGGGTACTTTTCCCCCAAAAACGTTAAATTAGACAGGTATGGGGGTACAGAGTATTACTATGAAAAAAAAAAAATTGACATATAAGGGGGGTTTAAAATTTACTCGTAACCGTGTGATGACGGGACTCCAAACCCTCCAAAAAAAAAAATAAAAGGGAGCCTGTAAGGATTAATAAGCATTGGCACGCATAAAAAAAACGGGGGCTTTTTAAAAAAAAAAAAAAGTTTTAAAAATATTTAGAATAAAAATGCCAGTAGTAGACCACATGTTTACAAGGGCATGAATAGGCCAAAAAAAAATAGGGAAAACGTTAATTACCAAATTTCATCCTATAAAACAAATGTGGTGGGAAAATAAAAATTTAAAAAAAAAGTATAGAAGAGTTTAAAAATTTCAAAATGCCTGAGTACACACCTTTGTAACACAGTTTGTGAATAGCCCAAAACCAAAAAAAAAGGGGGTTAATGTAGCTTTTGCCCTATAAAACTTTGTGTGGGGAAAAAAAAATGGCAAATGGATAGAAGAGGAAAAAAGTATAAATGGCCCCCAGTGGACCACATAGTGGGATAGCAAGTGGGGGGGAAAATAGAAAAAGAAAGGGGTTTTTAAAAAACAAAAATTTCTTGAGCCCTTTCACATCAGTCTTTCGATTTTAAAATTTGGGGTAGATCATGAAAAAAAAGCATTGCTGCGATAAAAACCCTTAAATTGCATTGAAGGGGGCGGTAGCGGTAATCCCCCCAAAAAACCATAAGGGGCTTTTTGGGGCCCGGTTTCGGTTTAGCAGTTGCGTCAAGTGTTGCAGAAAAAACAACGAAACCTTTCCCCCCCTCCGAAGGGTTTCCCATAGTTTTTTTGGGAAACCCCAACTTCCCCCCGCAAGTGCAAGTTTAAAAGGAATCGCAACCCCCGGGTTTTTTTTCAGCCCATGTGTGGTGAAGTTGGAAAAACACAGATGTCCCGCACTTTGACCCCATTATTGAATAGCAAACAGAATAAAGGGTTAATGTATGAGTTTTTAAACCCTAAAAATAGTTTATGGTGCAACCCCAAAATAGAAAAGGCATGAAAAGGTTAAAGTAAAATTTTCCTTAGTACAGCGATTTGGGGATAGCAAGTGGGGTAGAAAAAAAATATTTAAAAGGGGTTTAAAATTAAAAGGGGTTAGACAGCACATAGTGAGATAGAAAATGGAGCACTAATTTAAAAAGAAAGGGTAAAAATTAAAAAAGGCGGAGTACAGCAGAAGTGAGAAAAGCAGGTTTAGCACTAATAGATTTTAAGGGGGTTTTATAAAAAAGGCCGTTTTACAGCAAAATTTAGATTTTCAGGTACACTTTAAAGAATAGAAAGGGGGTTTAAAAAAAAAAGGGGCCCTTTTACGCAGATTGAATAGGGGTTAGCACTAAAAAAATAAAAAAGGGGTTTAAAATTTAAAATGGGGGCCCAGACAGCAAGGGTAGTGAGATAGGCAGTGTAGGAGTAATAGAATAAAAGGGTTTTAAAAAAAAAAAAGGCCGTAGTACAGCAGATAGTGAGATAGGCAGTGTAGCACTAATAGAATAGAAAAGGGTTAATATTTAAAATGGCCGTATTTACACACATAGTGAGATGGGCAGTGTAGGACCAATAGAATAGAAAGGGTTAATATTAAAATGGCGTAG
The DNA here is from genome assembly GCA_033576535.1 of Allobates femoralis. Taxonomy (NCBI): domain Eukaryota; kingdom Metazoa; phylum Chordata; class Amphibia; order Anura; family Aromobatidae; genus Allobates; species Allobates femoralis. The sequence continues at coordinate 246,599,089 of JARQOC010000001.1, forward strand.
TACGCACATGTGAGATAGGCAGTGTACACTAATAAAATAGAAAGGGTTAATATAAAAAAGGCCGAGTACAGCGATAGTAGATGGGGCAGTGTAGCACTAATAGAATAAAAGGGGGTTAATATAAAAAAGGCCGTGGACAGCAGATAGTGAGATAGGCGTGTAGAGTATAGAATAGAAAGGGTTTAATATTAAAATGGCCGTAGTACAGCAGATAGTGAGATGGGCAGTGTAGGAGTAATAAATAGAAAGGGGTTAATATTAAAATGGCCGTAGTACAGCGATAGTGAGATAGGCAGTGTAGCAGTAATAGAATAGAAGGGGTATAATATTAAAAGGCCGTAGTACAGCAGATAGTGAGATGGGGCAGTGTGGCATAATAGATAGAAAGGGTTAATATAAAAAGGGCGTAGTACAGCGTAGTGAGATAGGCAGTGTAGGAGTAATAAAAATAGAAAGGGTTAATTAAAAAAGGGGTAGTACAGCAATAGTGAGTAGGCAGTGTAGGGTAATATAATAGAAAGGGTTAATTTTAAAATGGCCGTAGTACAGCACATAGTGAGATGGGCAGTGTAGCACAATGAATAGAAAGGTTAAAATTCAATGGCCCGAAAGTACAGCAGATAGTGAGATAGGCAGTGTAGACTAATAGAATAGAAAGGGTTTAATATTAAAATGGCCATGTACAGCAGATAGTGAGATAGGCAGTTTGGGAGTAATAGAATGAAAGGGTTAATTTTAAAATGGCATAGTACAGCAGAAGTGAGATAGGCATGTGCACTAATGAATAGAAAGGGTTAATTTTAAAAAAAGGCCAAAGTACAGAAATTGAATAGGCAGTGTAGCACTAATAGAAAGAAAGGGTAATATTAAAATGGCCCGTAGTAAAAGCAGATAGTGAGATAGCAAGGGGAGAAAGAAATACAATAAAGGGTTAATAAAGTTGAAAAGAAGAGGGCACTAGGGTGAAATGTAGCTGTATTTAATTTGTATAAACAAAGGGTTAATGTAAGGATAGGCATTAGGTACATATACTCTGTTGTGAGATTGTACTGTGAAAAACTTTTTCACTTTTACATTGTTCACAAATTCAAATTTTTCCCGCTCTAAGATGGGGGAAACGCGAATAGTTTATTCATAAAAAGCCGGCAGACGCCAGCCGCGGTGTGATTGGGCAGCGAAAATTCATAAACATGGCGCCATGAACCCGGTTGGTCGGCGCTATTGTGTGAAGATGCCGCTGTCCAATCCAACTCACGGGGCGGAGCTACAAACTTCCACCGGCCGAACGGCATATCCGAAAATCGACAGGCGCTCGGCAAAAAAGTTCCGAATTCCCCGCTGTGCGCTGACCAATGGAATCAAAGCGCCATAAACGACAACCAACCCACAATCGCGCCTCATTTCTGAATGGATGTCTTTGGGAAGTCGACATCCAATCAAAAAATCGCGGCCCCAATTTTGAAAATGCACTAAAATTTCCTTGCCGAGGGGCCTGGTGCGATTTTCGGACAGGCGTTCGGGGGTGGGAAGTCTATACTCCCGCCCCCGCTGAGTTTGTGATAGGACAGGGGGCATTTTCACACAATGCACCGACCCAACCGGATTGACGACGCCATGTGTATGAAGTTTCCGCTGGCCAATCACACGGGGGTGAAGTCTACCGGCATTTTATGAATAGATTTCGCGTCCGCCATTTAAGCGGCGAGTTGTACGGTCGCGCCGAAATCGTGTTCGGGCACAGTGGGTCTCATAGACCGCGAGGGCGCTAGAAGCGCCGAAGTTTGCGCTTGTAGCGCAGAAGTCGGCGCTTGCAGCGGCGAAGTGTCCGAACTGTGGGCACGCTCCATGCAAACGCGATTGGCGTGCATGGCGCAAATAGTAAAAGTGGTGAAAAAAAAAGATAGTAAAAGAGGTGAAAATAAAAACTCCACATCAGGACTATAGGCTTGATTGAAAAGGAGATTGTCCAAAGGATTCTTAGGTGATCAATGGTAGATTTCCGATCCGGCGCTTGCTTCCCGACATCCCGCCCCCGAAGGATGGATATCTCGGCTCAAATGTAGTCAACAGAGGGCCAGCGGTAGCTTTCTTTGTCCTTGAAAGACCCTCACGAAGGATGGATTTCTTGGCAGAAATATAATCGAACAGATAGTCCACGGTGGTTCTCGTTCTCCCACAAAGGGATTCAAAGAGGTTGAAGATTTTAAATTGCCGCTATAAAAAGCGGGCTTATCTGATTGGAGGGCGGCAACATCAGAAAGCTGGGCCATGAATGTGATTGGTCGCTATGTATTTTCAAAAAAGCGCGGGCGATTGTGATTGGACGGCGCCTTCCTATAGAGATGGATAGAATAGATAGACAAAAGGAGGCGATTTTATGGCCGAGCCGCTGGTTCTATTTCCGGGCAGACGACTGGCTCAGAGCCATCATTTTGAGGGGGCCGGAAACTGGCAATCGAGATTCCCGGGGGATAGGTACGTATTAGCAACGACTCGGAATCATTGCGAGTCGTTGGTAGACGCGACCAATGTCCCCCGAACCGCTGAATGGAGTTTGCGGCCCCGTGGAAGGACGAAATAAGAGCCGCTCCCGTGACCGAAAATAGAACAGGGAGCCGGCCATAAAAGGCCGGACACCGCTATGTATGTGAATAGGAATGAGGTGGTCTTGTAATTGGTGGTATATCTAACGCCGAGCAATCAGAATTTGGCTCACTTCCTATAGACATACATTTGCGGTATATCGGAAAATATATGGGCGGGCTTTTTGGTTATATTTTCGGAACGTGGATCCTATTTTTGGTTTTAAAAAAATTTTTTTTTTGTTTTGTAAAATATGTTAATTTTTATGTATTTTTAAATGTATATTTGTAAATAGTAGAGGTAGGTAGATAGATCATAAAATGAATCCAAAAAAATATAAAAAATAAAAAGTTGAAAAATAGGAAAAATTTTTTTTTATTTTTTTGAATTATTTTTATTTTTAATTTATTTTTTTTTTTTTATTTTTTAATTATTTTTTTAAATTTTTTTTTTTATTATTAAATTTATTATTTAGGCCGAGACCCATTCTCTTTTCAGGTCCGTGAAAGGTGATATAATTAGCATATATTAATTTTTTTATTATTATTTTTATGAATTTTTTTATTTTTAATTTTATTTTTATATTATTTTTTAAAATTTTTTTTTGAATTTTTTTTTATTATTAAATTTATTATTTAGGCTGAGACCCGTTCTTTTTTCAGGTCGCTGAAAGGGCTGATATAATTAGCAATATTTAATTTTTTTATTATTATTTTTATTTAATTATTTATTTTTAATTTATTTTTTTGTTATTTTTTAATTATTTTTTAATTATTTTTTTTTATTAAATTTATTATTTAGGCTGGGGACCCGTTCTCTTTCGGTCCGCTGAAAGGGCTGATAAATTAGAAATATTTTAATTTTTTTATTATTATTTTTATTGAATTATTTATTTTTTTTTCATTTATTTTTTTATTATTTTTTAATTATTTTTTATTTATTTTTTTATTATTAAATTTATTTTTAGGCTGGCCCAGTTTCTTTAGGTCCGCTGAAAGGGCTGATATAATTAGCATATATTTAATTTTTTTATTATTATTTTTATTGAATTATTTATTATTTTTCATTTATTTTTTTATTATTTTTTAATTATTTTTTATTTATTTTTTTATATTAAATTTATTATTTAGGCTGAGACCCAGTTCTCTTTCAGGTCCGCTGAAAGGCTGATATAATTAGCATATATTTAATTTTTTTATTATTATTTTTATTGAATTTATTTATTATTTTTAATTTATTTTTTTATTATTTTTTAATTATTTTTTAATTATTTTTTTTATTATTAAATTTATTATTTAGGCTGAGACCCAGTTCTCTTTCAGGTCCGCTGAAAGGGTGATACAATAGCATATATTTAATTTTTTTATTATAATTTTATTGAATTATTTATTATTTTTTAATTTATTTTTTTATTATTTTTTAATTATTTTTTTTATTTTTTTTTTTATTATTAAATTTATTATTTAGGTGAACCCAGTTCTCTTTCAGGCCGCTGAAAGGTGATATAATTAGCATATATTTTATTTTTTTTTATTATTTTTATTGAATTATTTATTATTTTTAATTTATTTTTTATTATTTTTTAATTATTTTTTATTTACTTTTTTTATTATTAAATTTATTATTTAGGCTGAGACCCAGTTCTCTTTCAGGTCCGCTGAAAGGGCTGATATAATTAGCATTATTTAATTTTTTTATTATTATTTTTATTGAATTATTTATTATTTTTAATTAATTTTTTTATAATTTTTTAATTATTTTTTATTTATATTTTTTATTATTAAATTTATTATTTAGGCTGAACCCGTTCTCTTTCGGTCCGCTGAAAGGGCTGATATAATTAGATATATTTTTTTTTTTTATTTTATTTTTATTAATTATTTATTATTTTTAATTTTTTTTTTTATTATTATTTTTAATTATATATATATATTTTTTTTTTTATTATTAAATTTATTATTTGGCTGAGACGCAGTTCTTTCAGGTCCGCTGAAAGGCTGATATAATTGCAATTTTAATTTTTTTATTATTTTTATTGAATTATTATTATTTTTAAATTAAATTTTTATTATTTTTTTAATTATTTTTTAATTATTTTTTTTATATTAAATTTATTATTTAGGCAGAACCCAGTTCTCTTTCAGGTCCGCTGAAAGGGCAGATATAATTAGCATATATTTATTTTATTTTATTATTATTTTTATTGAATTATTTATTATTTTTAAATTAAATTTTTATTATTTTTAATTATTTTTTAATTATTTTTTTTTATTATTAAATTTATTATTTAGGCAGAGACCCAGTTCTCTTTCAGGTCCGCTGAAAGGGCTGATATAATTGCATATATTTATTTTTTTTATTATTATTTTTATTGAATTATTTATTATTTTTAAATTATTTTTTAATTATTTTTTAATTATTTTTTAATTATTTTTTTTATTATTAAATTTATTATTTAGGCTGAGACGCAGTTCTCTTTCAGGTCCGCTGAAAGGCTGATATAATTAGCATATATTTTTTTTTTATTATTATTTTTATTGAATTATTTTATTATTTTTAAAAATATTTTTATATTATTTTTTAATTATTTTTTATATAATTTTTTTTATTATTAAATTTATTATTTAGGTGAGACCCAGTTCTCTTTCAGGTCCGCTGAAAGGGCTGATATAATGAGCATATTTATTTTTTTTAATTATTATTTTTATTGAATTATTTATTATTTTAAATTTATTTTTTTATTATTTTTTAATTATTTTTTAATTTATTTTTTCATTATTAAATTTATTATTAGGCTGAGACCCAGTTCTCTTTCAGGTCCGTTTATTTTTATTTATTTTTTTATTATTTTTTAATTATTTTTTTTATTATTAAATTAATTTTTCGCATTGAAATACATTAGCGGTTGTCGGCGATTTTATGGCCGCCGACCTGGTTCTATTTGTCGGCCCTAAAATCGCGGACACACCGCTAATGCATGTCTATGGGCAGTGAGCTCAAATTCTGATTGGTCTGCGTTCAATCCGAAATCGGGCGGACTGCCCATAGACATGCATTAGCGGTGTGTCCGCGATTTTAGGGCCGACAAATAGAACACAGGTGGCCGGCCATAAAATCGGCGACACACCGCTAATGGTATTTCAATGGGATCTGAGCTGCTCTTCTGATTGGCTGAGGGCATTAGAGAGCAACCAATCAGAAGAGCAGCTCACATCTCATTGAGATAGAATGGCGGATTTTGCGTCCATTGTATCTTAATGAGAAGTGAAGAGGACGTCGGAGATGGAAGTTGGCGGAAAGAAGACAGAAGACCCCGGGGGCCGGACGAAGAGCCGGAGATGGAGGAAAGAAGAGAGAAGAGCGGCGGGGCCGGAGGAAGAGGACGGCTGGCCGGACGAAGGGATTGTGGATCGGACGGACGATCAAATGACTAAGAAGGCATGTAAGTGATCGACGGGGGCGTTAGGTTAGGGGACGGCGGGGGCTTCGGGTGTAGGGCCTTAGGTGTTAGCGGCGGGAGCTTAGGAGGCGGCGGGGCTTAGGGGATAGGGGCTTAGGTCGGCGCGGGGCTTAGGGGGCAGGGGTTGGTAGGGGGTTAGGTGCGGCTTAGGGGGTAGGGGCTTGCGGCAGAGGGTAGTGGCTGCGCGGGGTAGTGGCTTTAGGGCGGCAGGGGGTAGGTTGCTTCGGCGGCGGGGTAGGTTAGGGCGGCAGGGGGTAGGGGCTTGCGGCAGAGGGTAGTGGCTGCGGCGGAGTAGTGGCTTAGGGGGGTAGGGGGTTCGGCGGCGGGGTAGTGGCTGCGGGGGGGGAGTGGGGTTAGGGCGGCAGGGGTAGGGGCTTGCGGCAGAGGGTGGCTGCGGCGGGGTAGTGGGTTAGGCGGCCCGGGGGTAGGGGCTTGCGGCAGGGGTAGTGGCTGCGGCGGGGTAGTGGCTTAGGCGGCAGGGGGTAGGGGGTTCGGGTTAGGGCGGCAGGGGGTAGGGGCTTGCGGCAGAGGGAAGTGGGTGCGGCGGGTGAGTGGCTTAGGCGGCAGGGGTAGGGCTTCGGCGGCGGGGGTAGTGGCTTAGGGGTTAGGTGCGGGCAGAGGGTAGTGGGTGCGGCGGGGGTAGGGCTTAAGGCGGCAGGGGGTAGGGGCTTGCGGCAGAGGGTAGTGGTGCGGCGGGGTAGTGGGTTTAGGGCGGCCGGGGGTAGGGGCTTGCGGCAGGGGTAGTGGCTTGCGGCAGAGGGGTAGTGGCTGCGGGTAGGGGCTTGCGGCAGAGGGTAGTGGCTGCGGGGGCGGGGTAGTGGTTTAGGGCGGCAGGGGGTAGGGGGGGTTCGGGTTAGGGGGCAGGGGGGTAGGGGCTTGCGGCAGGGGAAGTGGGTGGCGGCGGGGTTGTGGGCTTAGGGCGGCAGGGGTAGGGGCTTCGGCGGCAGGGGGTAGGGGGTTCGGGTTAGGGCGGGCAGGGGGAGGGGCGTTGGCAGAGGAAAGTGGGTTGCGGCGTGGGGTAGTGCCAGGGCGGCGAGGGGTAGGGGCTTTTGGCGGCGGGGGGGTAGTGGCTTAGGGGGTTAGGTGCGGCAAAGGGTATGGTGGGCGGGGGTAGTGGCTTAAGGCGGCAGGGGGTAGGGGCTTGCGGCAGAGGGTAGTGGCTTGCGGCAGAGGGTAGTGGCTGCGGCTGTAGTGGCTTAGGGGGTAGTGGCTGCAGCTGTAGTGGCTTAGGGCGGCAGGGGGTAGGGTGTTTTAGAGCATGGCGCTGTAGTGTACAGCGCGATGGTATACTAACAGTCCATGGGCATACGCGTGTCGGCCCTTAAGGCCAGCGGACATTGCGAGTCGTTGGCGCTTAGGTTTGGGGCGGACAGGCGTATGGGCATGGGACTGTAGTATACTATAGCGGTGTACACTACAGTCGTACGCGCTTTTGTGGCTTGGTTAGCGGTGTGGGTGGCAGCGACTCGCAATGCCCGCTTCACGGCATTGCTTCGCAAGGCTGCAACGACTCGCAATGCCCGCTTTGCGGGCATTGCTTCGGGAGTCGCCGTGGCCGCTACGCGGCCACGGACAGAGTCCAGGGGAAGCACCCTGGACTCGCTAAACAAGCCACCGGAAGTTGCGCCGCCTCCGACGGAAGTCAGTTACGGCAATTATATAATAGATAGCCTTCAGTTTCTATATTGTATTCATTAATTGTATGTGTTAAAGGGGCCCACTGATACTGTTTTGCCCGGGGCCCACAAAAACCTGGAGCCGGCCCTGCCACAACCCGTGACAACTCCTCACTCCACGCCCGAGCTCTGAGTACCCCATACCCTAGGGGCGGTCAACTTTGGCAATCACGAAAGGATCGAACCAGCCCATATTTAACGGGTATTGTGTGCCTTCCGAACTTTAAAACTGGGCCCAAAAAGAACTTAGAACTGTCAGTATACGGCACAAAGAACTGTTTCCTGCCATTTCCAGAACACCCCAAAATGCGGCTTGAAAATGTGAGAGACAATGTGCTGGCCCAGGGGTGTCCTCGGCCCCTTACCATGGGAGGGCCTACCAGAGGCGCAAAACTGTTTGCCCGCCCCAATTGCCACCAAGCAACCAAGGGGGAGCGCCAGAGACTAAACTAACCTTCGCCAGAAACTAAAAATGGGGCATGGACAGAGCTACGCAACGGAGGTCCAGCAACCAGGAGCTGGAACTGGGATCAAGAGAACCAGCACACGGTTGAGTACCCGGTTACCAGAGAGGATTTGCCAGTTGAACCACAGCCCATCACCAGCGCAGAAGTCGGGGCAGAGCCAAATGACCCCAGGTCCTACCTGATGACAGCGGCAGCGAGACCAGAGCACAGCCCGAGGAAGCTGAGGAGCCATCCAGCAAGCCAAGCTCCAAGGAGGGGATGACCGGAAAGGCGACATCGAGGAAGTTGGAGCATCTGGGCCCTGCACGGTGCAGAAGGAGCTTCAACCGCACAAACTGGCTAGACAGGTTGGTGTAGCCGCCATGACAGGTGAGCGGAACCCATGCACCCAGCTCCGGCCCCGGAGCGGGACTTGTACCAAAATGACTGGGTGAGCTACGAGAGACATCCAGGGCCCACGGATGGTGCGGTGTGCATAAATGTAATAAGTAAACCGCAATATCCCGGTCATGTAAATAGTTGTTGATGCTGAAAAGAACTGTATTTTTGTAGGACTCATAAACTCTCATGGGACTACTTCACTGTGTGAGTCTGGACTCAAACCCATTAAGCCAGAGACCCTTTATTGTTTGATAATGTGATTCGATGATAGTTTAAGGTTTGCACCAATCCAAGAAAGGTGCCTCCCAAAAAGGGGAAGGGAAACATGATGCTGGCAGTGCTGGTGCCACCACCAGAGTCCACAGGTGGCGTCACGAGACTTTATTATTCTTTTCTTTTATTCTTTCTTTTTTTCCTTTTTCACAGTGCCCACCAGGGCCACAGACTCGGGCACCAGCACCCGTGACAACTCCCCAACTCCACGCCCGAGCTCTGAGTAACCCATACCCTGGGCGGGGTCAGGAGCGTGCAGCGATGACTGGGGGCTCTTCAGGTGGAGATTGCTGCAGGTGTTTTGTGATGGATAGGGACTCATGCTTAGATGAGTTGAGGGGCTTGCCTGGGCTGGTTGCTCCCCACTCCTCATCCAAAAATGGGTCAGCTGACATCCACCTGATGTCGCTGATTCAGTTCACTTCTGTTCTGTGACCTTGGAGGGGTACACGTTGATTCGAAGCTGCTGCGGGTTTTTCCCCATTGGAGGTTGCTGGGGTCCATGGGTGGAGGTGGGGGCTTATGGCTAGGGCTTCTTAGAAGTTTTAGTGGCTTAGGCTGGCAGCTCAGACCTCCTCCTCACCTTCAGAGGTACCTCCGAGTACAGGGCGAGTCAGGGACCCAGTATCAGGGCCAGAGCAGGCTCCCCTGACTCCCTACATCCAGCTCCGTCCTTTTTTGGGTTACCCCGGCCCCCCAGCGTGACACCTTCAGTGTTATGCACCTGCCACACACAGGTAGGACCACTATCAGTGTCGTGGAATATTACAGTAAATAATAGATAGTAGGTCAAGACGTGTTGGCCCTAGTGGGCCAAATAAACTCAAAGCTCATGCTAGCATTACCATCCAATGTTATTCCCCGCCCCCACACAGGTGGGATCACTATAGTGTCGTGGAGTATTACAGGAAATAATAGAGAGGTAGATCAGAGTCCTGTTTGGCCCTAGTAGGCCAGATAAATTCAAAGCTCATGCATGCGTTCCTATCAATGTTATGCCCCACCACACACAGGTAGGACCACTATCAGTGCTGTGGAGTATTACAGGAAGAACTAGTCAGGTAGGTCAGTAACCTGATTAGTAGTGATGGGCGAATCCTAAAATTACTCGGATCGCTTGACTCTAGCGAGTCTGAGCCCCGGGACTCGCTACTCGTTGCGAGTCTAGCGAGTCCAATGTTAATGAATGGGGAAGCGAGTAATAGGAGTAATGTGTGATTTAAAAAATCGCAGATGTGTCTCGGAAAGCGCTCGCATTGCCGTGTCGGAAGCCCCACTCGCAACTGTATTTTGCTGCTGTCTCTGAGGCCAAACTCGCATGTGTTTGAGGCGAGGCAAGCGATTTTCTGCAGCAACCCCTGCTTTGTGCAACAGGAATAAGCCGACTCGAGCTGCCTGGCTGGTACGCGCAGAAAGTCACAGCGAGTAAGCATGGCCCCTGTTAACACCCTGCAATTAATTGCTCTGGTGGAGGCTCGGGGCCCCCGCTTTGGCTGCCCACTGACCCTGCGTATGGGGATAACGTCCAGCGGACTACGGCCTGGAGGGAGATCGCACAGGGCGTTTTCCCAATGTTTCATCGCTGTGGCCATGATGTGCAGAGCAATTATGGGTTTAGTTAAATGTGTTCACAACGTTATATTGCATTTACCGTATTAGTCGTGTATAAACCGACCCGTGTATAAGCCGACCCAAACCCACTTTAGCCCAAAAAAGTGGGAAACCATATTGACCGCCATCCTTGTATACAGCGGCTATCACTGTTAGACAGCCCCCCCGCAGAGTATTACAGCTCACCTGCAGAGTATACAGGCCCCCCAGTGTGTATATATGCACCGATATTAGGGGATACAGACCCCCCGTGGGTACACAGGCCCCCCAGCACTGGGTATACGGGCCCCCAGTGGTTATACAGGGCCCTCATAGTAGGGTCTACAGCCCCCCCCCCCGTGGGTATACAAGATCCCAGCAGTGGGTTTTACAGGGCCCCCCGTGGGTATACAGGGCCCCATAGTAGGGTATACAGGACCCTCAATGTGTTATAATGCGCCATCGCATGGTTGCCTATATTTGGATGGGGTCACAATAGTACACTTAGTTTAAGAGCTGGTCCTCCTGGCTCTTTTAAAGGGCCCGGGGGATGGGTGTATATAAATACCACTAATGAGCGGAGTCTGGTGCCCGCACTATTACATTCTCTATGCGTTGACATGTGCCTTGCCCCATTTGTGATTGTGGCCCGTGAGCTCAATGTCCGTAATGCTGTTGATGATGTTCCACACTGTCGTGTCCATGTGCCTTGTATACACATTACACACACAACATGAATAAAATGTTATTGTTGTTTGTACACATACTTTTAGTGTTTCAAATGTTTTCAGAGGTCTAAACCCGGTTTGAAATCATTTCACAGTTGACCACATTATAAGCGTGTGGAGGAGCTGCCGCGACCAATTCAAGCGGCAACACCGGAGGATCATGGAGGGGGCCGGAAGCTGGTCACGGGACAATATATTGCAACTATGAACGGCTGTCATTTCTAGAACCGGTGGCCCGTATATGCCAAGGTATGTGTCTGCCGCAACTGTTGTTTACTATTATTGTTATTATTATTTATTTATATAGCCGCCATTAGGTTCCATGGCACTTTACATGAGGATAAGGGTTAACGACAAAAACAGTACATGAAGACAATTCGGTCATACAGGTACAAGAGGAGAGGACCCTGTCCACGAGGGCACACAGTGTACGTATGAAGCTCTATAATGAGTGTGCTGGTTTACATACCCACACTGGGTTTGTTTCTGCCATGGTGCAAACACAATTCTATTACCTTGGCAATGATCCAGGACATACACATTTATAGTCACATTGTGACGTTGGACAAATAAGCAATGTTCTACCAGGGTGGTCAGACACAATGTTCCGTGACCTCACAATTAGCTATTATTGTTGCATGTTTGTGGAACAAACCATGTTCTTCCCTGCAATGGCCTCTAATGTGTGTGGCCTTGTCTGGTTTGCCTGTCATAAGCCTCATTTGTATCAGTTCCTAATGGCCTCGACTTGCATAAGGGCCACATACATCCCTACAGTTTTAGTTGTGGGTGTTTTTTCGGCTAAATAATGTTGCAAGGATATACCCCTTTTGCACTAAACTGTTTGTACCACCATCCTAGATTGTTGACACAGTCACACACATTTCAGACATACCCTGTATCACTACAATATGTGTGGTTTCAGTTTTCCCATGGCTTTATTTGGGCTGCAAGGTGATGGTGTAGATATTAGGGCCCACATGTGATTTTAGTTTTTTTGTCGTTAACTCATGGCCACATTACGAATCCTCCGGAAAACATAGTGTATTAATGCTGTATAATAATAATATATAATTATAATAATAATAAAACTTTATTTGTATAGCGCCAACATATTCCGCAGCGCTTACAGTACAACGGTACATAAGAAAAATATACGGTACAGAAACGTAATGCAGAACAGTAGTTACATACAAAAACATAGAATCAACTTAGGAAATACAATAAGAAAGCAGAAAATGAAGGTGACCCTGCTCGAAGGAGCTTACAATCTAAGACAGGATGGGAACACAAAGTACACGGGGCTTAATAACAATGAATATCTTACGTCTAAGTGACTACTGTTAGGGAGAAGGATAGGGCGCGCCTGAAGAGGTGTGTTTTTTAGGGAGCGTTCTGAAGCTATGCAAGTTGTATAAAATCAAACTAAAGAGGGCCATATATTAAGTGCAACAGGCTTTTATGTCCAAGTTCCTTTAGGAAACCCGAGGTTTGTCCTTGCTGCTCCCCGGTTTTTTGTTCGGCCCCGTTGGAATAACTGTAAAACTGTCCATCTGTGCATACCACCTTGTTTGCACCAACGATGTGTGACCTTCTGCTCAAAACAACACCATTAACTCTATGTCCATTACAGTCGTTTAAAACCCAAGCATCTGTTTGTGTGTGTTTTATTTACAAGACATTCCTGATTAGCATACATGGCAGCAAAAAGGAGTGTAGGCCACTAACGCAAAATGCTCATGTGTCACCTATGCTGCATGACTCCATTTACCTGTCTTGCTCTCCTGCCCTATAGATCTGGGTTATGTGCATTGAGACCAAGGCCGTCCACACTGTGTGTTTTTGTGTCCATGTGATGGCAAACAACCCAGAATAATGTGTTTGCCTCACAGGTGTCAGGCTATAGCTTTGTCCACATAAGTTTCCACAAAAAGTCTAAGCAAATGTTGTGGCCACTAATATGTCTTCAAGTGACTACATAGCTGTCCTGCCTAAGGCAGGGCACAGTGTAATAGTGACGGACAAATTTTAAAATTGTAATGTAATGGCAAAAAAATTGTGGAGCAACACTACCCACACATACAATATAGTTTGAGGCATGAGCCAAAAATGTCATTAATTTATTTGCTGCAATTCCATCTTAAGGGCAACAATGAAAAGACACAGAATACACAGATACACTGAGTCAAAAAAGCGTGCACATGTTATGTTTGGCCTATGGTTTGTTTCCAAACGCAACCCATTCACCAAATGTTTTTTATATTTACCCACAGAGCTGCTCACTTTTGGAGGCGGCGTCGTCACCCGCCAGCAGAGCTGCCTGAGGAGAGGGAGGGAGGCCCCTCACCCCCACCAGATGAGGAGGAGGGAGTACCACGACCACCACCCACCTCCGCCTCCGACCACCAACCACCACCACCGCCGCCACCACCACCACCACCACCTTTGGGGCCACAGTTAGAAGAAGAGGAGGATGAAGGGCCACACCAGCGCCCTCCACTGCCGACTGCCAGCAGTGTGGGGAGTCACTGGAACCCCAGCAGCCTGCTCTCATCCCGGGGGGGGCACACAAGACCGCAGAGGACAGTGTAATGCTGTACTTTGCCCGGCAGTCTCATACCGTTCTTGGATGGACATTCCATCCGAGAGACGACTGCGGGCATGGTCAGCAATACATATTGTCATAGATTGCGTGTCGCCCTCCAAACCACCCTGGCCAGGTCTTTTCATATTGGAGGGGTGGCAGCAATCTGGCGCAACAGGCAGGACAGTCACACAACCACGGCGGGACAGCTATGTGGCGACCCAGAGCCGTACCAACCTTTATGGCCAACCCACATGGACCTCCAACCCAAGGCCATTTTGAGAGACCGGCCCAGGTGACCCACCCTCAGGGTTTACAAGCAGTGGGGGAGGCTATCCATGGGGCCCTGGACCTCCTCCAGGACAGGGTGATGGTGGCGGGGTAGAGGCTACACCCACACAATCTTCCCACCTACCACAGCTGTAGGTTCAACTTTTTTTTTTTTTGTTAATCCTAAATAGTGCATGTTTGCACTTTTGACATGTTTATTTCTGTTTTTTTTCGTTTGCTTTGCGAAAGCTTTAAAAAAATAAAAAAAAAAAAAAATATCTGACATCTTTGCCAATTAAGGCTATAATAATACAGATTTCAAAAAATAATGCTTTGTGTCCTGTCTTTTTTCAGGGAATGGATGTGTAGGTTGTTTTGTGGGTGGCCTTAAAGTCATCATCACAAGCAAGTACTTTACGGCCTGCATGGCGCATGAGGGCACCTTGGTTAGTACGTGTAAAATCATTACTGCACATACCAATGTTGCTAACAAAGAAATAGTGCCTGTGTTTGGGGGGGGGGGGTTACTTAATGACTCGGTATGTCAACAACATAGGAACACAGATGCGAGAGGCTGGGACGTCTACTTGCAACACAGAACGTCTATGCGTTATCTCCGTAGCGTACAGTGGGACCCTTCGCCAGGCTCCAGCAGGATCATAGTACAAGCAACGTCTTCGATGGCAGGCATAGGCTTGTTGCCTCAAAAAATTAGCCCAAGGGGCTTGATCAACTCTTTTTAGATATAGAGGAGGGCGCGTGGCCCATACTATATTCTTGCTTGTCTGAGAGCAAAGAGAAGCAACGTCTTCGATGCAGGTATAGGCTTGTTGCCTCAAAAAATTAGCCCAAGGGGCTTGATCAACTCTTTTTAGATATAGAGGAGGGAGCGTGGACCATAGTATAGTCTTGCTTGTCCTGAGAGCATAGGAGAAGCAACGTATACCGATGCAGGCATAGGCTTGTTGCCTCAAAAAATTAGCCCAAGGGGCTTTGATCAACTCTTTTTAGATATAGAGGAGGGCGCGTGGCCCATACTATATTCTTGCTTGTCCTGAGAGCATAGGAGAGAGGCAACGTCTTCGATGCAGGTTAGTGCTTTTGTTGTTGCCTCAAAAAATTAGCCCAAGGGGCTTGACAACTCTTTTTAGATATAGAGGAGGGAGCGTGGCCCATAGTATAGTCTTGCTTGTCCTGAGAGCATAGGAGAAGCAACGTAATTCGATGCAGGTATAGGCTTGTTGCCTCAAAAAATTAGTCCCAAGGGGCTTGATCAACTCTTTTTAGATATAGAGGAGGGCGCGTGGCCCATGCTATTTCTTGCTTGTCCTGAGAGCATAGGAGAAGCAACGTCTTCGATGCATGGTATAGGCTTGTTGCTCAAAAAATTAGCCCAAGGGGCTTGATCAACGTCTTTTTAGATATAGAGGAGGGAGCGTGGCCCATAGCATAGTCTTGCTTGTCCTGAGAGCATAGGAGAAGCACGTATTCGATGCAGGTATAGGCTTGTTGCCTCAAAAAAATTAGCCCAAGGGCTTGATCAACTCTTTGTAGATATAGAGGAGGGAGCGTGGCCCATACTATATTCTGCTAGTCCTGAGAGCATAGGAGAAGCCAACGTCTTCGATGCAGGTATAGGCTTGTTGCCTCAAAAAATTAGCCCAAGGGGCTTGATCAACTCTTTTTAGATATAGAAGAGGGAGCGTGCCCATAGTATAGTCTTGCTTGTCCTGAGAGCATAGGAGAAGCAACGTATTCGATGCAGGCATAGGCTTGTTGCCATCAAAAAATTAGCCCAGGGGCATGATCAACTCTTTTTTGATATAGAGGAGGGAGCGTGGCCCATAGTATAGTCTTGCTTGTCCTGAGAGCATAGGAGAAGCAACGTTATTCGATGCAGGCATAGCTTGTTGCCTCAAAAATTAGCCCAAGGGGCTTGATAACTCTTTTTAGATATAGAGGAGGGAGCGTGGCCCATAGTATAGTCTTGCTTGTCCTGAGAGCATAGGAGAAGCAACGTCTTCGATGCAGGCATAGCTTGTTGCCTCAAAAAATTAGCCCAAGGGGCTTGATCAACTCTTTTTAGATATAGAGGAGGGAGCGTGGCCCATAGTATAGTCCTTGCTTGTCCTGAGAGCATAGGAGAAGCATCGTATTCGATGCAGGCATAGGCTTGTTGCCTCAAAAAATTAGCCAAGGGGCCTTGATCAATCTCTTTTTTGATATAGAGGAGGGAGCGTGGCCCATAGTATAGTCTTGCTTGTCCGAGAGCATAGGAGAAGCAACGTATTCGAAGCAGGCATAGGCTTGTTGCCTCAAAAAATTACCCAAGGGCTTGATCAACTCTTTTTAGATATGAGGAGGGAGCGTGGCCCATAGTATAGTCTTGCTTGTCCTGAGAACATAGGAGAAGCAACGTTTCGATGCAGGTATAGGCTTGTTGCTTCAAAAAATTAGCCCTAGGGCTTGATCAACTCTTTTTAGATATAGAGGAGGGAGCGGTGGCACCATAGTTATAGTCTTGCTTGTCCTGAGAGCATAGGAGAAGCAACGTATTCGATGCAGGCATAGGCTTGTTGCCTCAAAAAATTAGCCCAAGGGCTTGATCAACTCTTTTCAGATATAGAGGAGGGAGCGTGGCCCATAGTATAGTCTTGCTTGTCCTGAGAGCATAGGAGAAGCAACGTATTCGATGCAGGCATAGCTTGTTGCCTCAAAAAATTAGCCCAAGGGGCTTGATCAACTCTTTTTAGATATAGAGGAGGAGCGTGGCCCATAGTATAGTCTTGCTTGTCCTGAGAGCATAGGAGAAGCAACGTATTCGATGCAGGCATAGCTTGTTGCCTCAAAAAATTAGCCCAAGGGGCTTGATCAACTCTTTTTAGATATAGAGGAGGCACGTGGCCCATACTATATCTTGCTTGTCCTGAGAGCATAGGAGAAGCAACGTCTTCGATGCAGGTATAGGCTTGTTGCCTCAAAAAATTAGCCCAAGGGGCTGCATTGTATTTTTTAAAAAAAAATAAAAATTAGAATGCTCACAAGCGGATGCACTTGTAAAGTAAAAAGATGTTTACTGATTGCGTATTTTTTTTATCATGCCGCAAATGTTTCAGGAACATGACTTATCACATCGTCTCAGCTGAGGGAGATGCCGATACTTCCTGTCTTAAAAGGGCATAAAGTTACAAGCGCAATATTCCAATCCTATTAATTAAGATTAGTTACACTACAATTGGGTACTGTCGTCTGGGGGGCTTACGAACTCCGATGATATCCAGTCCCTTGTTGAACTTTATGGAGTCAGCCTGTCGGCATTTTCAGTAGTAAGCCGTGACCTTCTATCAGTGACTATACCCCCAGCGGCACTGAAAACACGCTCTGATGTCACACTAGCAGCTGGGCAGGCCAGCACCTCCAAGGCATACAGAGCGAGCTCTGTCCAAGTGTTAAGCTTGGAAACCCAGTAATTAAAGGTACTGAAGGGTCGGTTAGGAAGCTGGTACTGTCACTGACATACTCATTCACCATGTTGGAAAATTGTTGTCTCCTAGTCAAGGTGACCGCAGGCATTATCCGTTGTTGATTGGAAGGTCTGTTGAACATCGCCCAGTGGTGGACATCTTACCCCCACCTCTTCTGACATTGTTGACGTTTGTGTCCCAACCAAAGGCTGCTGTTGGAAAGAGCTGATTCTTCGGGGTACAGCGGAGTCAGACGGTGATATGGACATCAAATTGTCAACAACAACAGTCTTGAAAAATTCCGTCGTTAAGCCCCTGGTTGACTGCAACAGCAGCGACGGAAATTTATCTTTGTATCTGGGGTTCAAAAAGGTTTGACAACCAATAGAGGTTGCTGGCATATATGTGAATGACGCGTGGATCTTGGGAGAGACATTGACACATTACGTCAGCCATATGCGCTAAGCTGCAAAGACTCATCTCCTCGGTGCAACAGAATGAGGATCACTACGCATCATGGCCTCTACATCGGTCTCCGCCCTCCTCCTCCTTCAGCCCACCCATGCTGTACCGACATAAACGTAGGGTTTGGAGTACCATCTGGGTTCACATCAGTACCACAGAAAAATGAATCTTCTTCATAATCACCCTCATCACCTTCTTCTTCCAGAGCCAATGTAGCCTGCTGGGTTTGGCTTGGCTGGCTAGGATCAGCGATGTTAAATTCTGGCTCCATAGCCATCCGCTGGGCCCTCAAAGCTTCTGTTTTAAGATTCAGGAGCGACTCCTTAAGCAAACAGAGCAGGGGGATGGTGAGACTGATAATGGACTGATCATCGCTGACAAGTTTTGTGCAGTATTCAAAGTTGTCCAGCAACTCGCAAAGATCAGCGATCCAGACCCACTCTAAAGTAGTCATGTGTCTGGTCTGACTTCCGTGGTGACGGGCATGTTGCAGCTGATATTCAGCTATAGCCCTCTGCTGCTCATTAAACCTTGCCAACATATGGAATGTTGAGTTCCATCTCGTGGGCATGTCGCAAATTAGCCGGTGTTTAGGCAAATTAAATTTGTTTTGAAGGGCTGAAAGACTGCCAACTGCTGTGGACGAATGTCTAAAAATGGGCGCAAATTCGCCTCACCTTCTCGAGTAGGTCAGATAACTCGGGGTATATTTTAAGGAATTTCTGAACTATTAAGTTCAGCACGTGAGCCAGGCAAGGAACGTGAACAAGGTTACCGTGCTTCAGTGCCGCCACAAGGTTTCGTCCATTATCGCTCACAACAAGACCTGATTGTAGTTGCAGTGGGGCCAGCCACATCAGTCTGTTGCTTAAGACCCTTCCACAGCTCAGTTGCAGTGTGAGGTGTGTCACCTAGACAGATAAGCTTCAGAAAGCCTGTTGTCGCCTTGCTGAAGCACTACTGCAAAGCTCCCAACTTGGACGTGATGGTGCGGGCAGCTGAGCAGTGGACAAGGAAGTTGCAGAAGCAGATTGCGCACTGGACATATATGATGAGGCAGCCACCCTGAATGATGTTGTGCCTGCTATTCGTGGAGTTGGCAGTATTTCAGATGCTCGACTTCGCGAAGTTGGGACACTGTCCACCAGGTTGATCCAGTGAGCCGTTACTGAGATGTATCTGCCCTGTCCACAAGTACTTGTCCACGTGTCCGTTGTTAGGTGGACTTTGGCAGTTACCGCATTAGTTAGTGCACGCTTTAAGTTGTTGACAAACGTGCCGGTGTAACGCGGGGACGGCACTACGTGAGAAAAAGTGGCGGCTGGGTACAGTGTATCGTGGTGCCGCCACAGCCAACAACTCCCGAAAAGACTCTGTACCTACAAGCCTAAACGGCAGCATTTCCCAAGCTAACAACTTTGCAATTTTAGCAGTCATTTTTTGGGAAAATGGGTTGTGTGGATAGGTACTTCTTTTGCCTTTCATACAGCTGTGGCACAGACAACTGGACGTTTGCCGCACACACACCAGTGGCTTCACTACTCTGAAGTCTCTCTTGTAGCGCAGCTTCGGAGGAGTACGTTTCAGCAGGAGCTGATGCCTGAACACTAGCTGGTGAAGGATGGATCTGAGGTGGCCTGGAAGTGTTGGGATCAGAAGGCACTGATTCTGAACCCTGATGGGCCGACCACTGAATTGGGTGCTTAACAGACATATGCTTACGCATACTGCTGGTGCTCAGGTTTTTTTTTCCCCAGGCCTCTGCTTAGCCTTGCATGGCATATGTTGCAGATCACCACATTTGGTACAGATGGGGCATCCTTAAAAAAATTGCCACACAATGGCTTTTCGGCCTTTATGTTGAATTGGAGGCAAAGGAGGATGACTCTGTACCACACCAACTGTTGACACAGTTTGGGCAACTGTGTTTACAGTTTGTGCAACAGTTGGTACACTTTGTGCAACAGTTGACACAATATGCCAACTGTTCTCACTGTTTGTGTTCTGGAGAAAGGAGTAAGCCTGGGTGCTTTTGGCAGTGGTACATAGCCACTTTCCTCCTCCTGGCTGCTCTGTTGGCTATGCATGCCAAGAGTCCAGGTAGGATCTGTGGTCTCATCATCCACGCCTTCCTCCTCAAAGTCTTCGGTATAATGTGACTGAGCAGGCTGGCCAGATGAGATGTGTGTCTCATCATCGTCATCATCATCCACCTCCTGAGATGCTGTATGGCTTTGGTGAAAGTGGCTTTCTTGAGTACGAGGTGCTTCCAAACTTTGGCCATGAATAGACATTACGTCTTCTTCAAGTATCTCGTCAGGCACTGCTAAAGAAAGGCCAGATGGAATCGAGTGCTGATATGAACCAAATAAATCATCGGAGTGACCAAGGTCGCACTCCAAGTTTTCCTCTGGCTGCCGAAGGCTTGAGGAAATAGGAAGCCTTTGAGGATTGGATGGCCCTGCGTTGTCTGTAGCGACACTAGACTGTGTTGGCACGGACGATTGTGTACTCAAAGAACCAGTGGTGAGGTGTTATCAGCCATCCAAGTTGTTATCTGGTCATGCTCTTCCGGCCTCAAGACACGTTTTTGTTGAGTACTGATAATTTTAGACGGGAGAAAGAGAGATCTGTCAATCCTCGTCTGTCTACCTGTACCAGTGCCTTCTTGGGCACGACTGCTACGGCCACGACCTCGTCCCCGTCCCTTTGCCACATCTTTTTGCGGAAATTGTGGTTTTTGTGACATTTTTGAAAAAACGCACAGCCACCGAGATGGAGTTTGGTGTTGCTGCAGGCTTCACTTACTGGCGGGTTAAGTGTGTGCTAACACTTGACAGTGAAGCAGCACACTAGTCCTGAAAAAATTAGAAAGTGCACACAGCCACCGAGATGGAGTTTGGTGTTGCTGTAGGCGTCACTTACTGGCGGGTTAAGTGTGTGCTAACACTGACAGTGACGCAGCACACTGTCCCTGAATTTTAAATAATTAAAAGCGCACAGCCACCGAGATGGAGTTTGGTGTTGCTGCAGGCTTCACTTACTGGCGGGTTAAGTGTGTGCTAACACTTGACAGTGAAGCAGCACACTAGTCCCTGAAAAAATTAGAAAGTGCGCACAGCCACCGAGATGGAGTTTGGTGTTGCTGTAGGCGTCACTTACTGGCGGGTTAAGTGTGTGCTAACACTTGACAGTGAAGCAGCACACTAGTCCCTGAAAAAATTAGAAAGTGCGCACAGCCACCGAGATGGAGTTTGGTGTTGCTGCAGGCGTCACTTACTGGCGGGTTAAGTGTGTGCTAACACTTGACAGTGAAGCAGCACACTAGTCCCTGAAAAAATTAGAAAGTGCGCACAGCCACCGAGATGGAGTTTGGTGTTGCTGTAGGCATCACTTACTGGGGGTTAATGTGTGCTAACACTTGACAGTGAAGCAGCACACTAGTCCCTGAAAAAATTAGAAAGTGCGCACAGCCACCGAGATGGAGTTTGGTGTTGCTGCAGGCGTCACTTACTGGCGGGTTAAGTGTGTGCTAACACTTGACAGTGAAGCAGCACACTAGTCCCTGAAAAAATTAGAAAGTGCGCACAGCCACCGAGATGGAGTTTGGTGTTGCTGTAGGCGTCACTTACTGGCGGGTTAAATGTGTGCTAACACTTGACAGTGAAGCAGCACACTAGTCCCTGAAAAAATTAGAAAGTGCGCACAGCCACCGAGATGGAGTTTGGTGTTGCTGCGAAGCGTCACTTACTGGGGGTTAAGTGTGTGCTAACACTTGACAGTCCAAAAGAGTTTTTTACCAGGCTATTTGCGCTCCCAGAGGTCTATGATCCAAAGCTTCTTATAATTTCATAAAGAGTTTTTTAATATTTCTTAAGAAAAGCACATACAACGCATTTCGACAGTATAAAATGTCTTCCTCAGGTATATTGTTAAAAGTATTCCAAAATTGTGGATAGCTTTATAGGAAATAATATTATGCTAAATAGGGTGTGGACCACTAAGGTTAATTACTGACACACCTGCTGTATAGCTGCTATACAAGTTTGGTATATTCAGAAGCACATACTAAAGATAAAAAAAAAAAAAAAAAACACATTACATGTATATATAGTGCATAGTAAAATTTGATTATGACAGATAAAATGTGAAATATAATTTGATCATAAATAGCATAAAATGTTCAGTATAGTTATATAACAAATTTAAAATTGTTAAAATTGTTATATAACTATACTGAACATTTTATGCTATTTATGATCAAATTATATTTCACATTTTATCTGTCATAATCAAATTTTACTATGCTCTATATATACATGTAATGTGTTTTTTTTTTTTTTTTATCTTTAGTATGTGCTTCTGAATATACCAAACTTGTATAGCAGCTATACAGCAGGTGTGTCAGTAATTAACCTTAGTGGTCCACACCCTATTTAGCATAATATTATTTCCTATAAAGCTATCCACAATTTTGGAATACTTTTAACAATATACCTGAGGAAGACATTTTATACTGTCGAAACGCGTTGTATGTGCTTTTCTTAAGAAATATTAAAAAACTCTTTATGAAATTATAAGAAGCTTTGGATCATAGACCTCTGGGAGCGCAAATAGCCTGGTAAAAAAACTCTTTTGGATCTATATTCCTATGGTAACTCGGTCTGAGCTACTTACTAGCTAACAGGGATTTGCAGCATACCGACTACTGAGGAAACCTACGCCTGGATACTTAATGGTCCCTAGTGACCGATACGCAAGTGAACAAGACCTAAAAAAGGTGAGTGCCATCCACATCCACCTACGATCTGATTATACATTTACATTTAGATCGGTGCGCTTTCTTCCTTTCCTTTTCTTCTACTAGAAACACTTGACAGTGAAGCAGCACACTAGTCCCTGAAAAAATTAGAAAGTGCGCACAGCCACCGAGATGGAGTTTGGTGTTGCTGCAGGCGTCACTTACTGGCGGGTTAAGTGTGTGCTAACACTTGACAGTGAAGCAGCACACTAGTCCCTGAAAAAATTAGAAAGTGCGCACAGCCACCGAGATGGAGTTTGGTGTTGCTGTAGGCGTCACTTACTGGCGGGTTAAGTGTGTGCTAACACTTGGCAGTGAAGCAGCACACTGGTCCCTGAAAAAAGTATTAAGTGCGCACAAGTAGTCGCACAAGTAGGTGGCGTACGTGCTACTTGCAGCTAGGAGAGCAGCAACGCACTGTTCTGCCACAGACAAAATAAAGCTGAAGGGGTTTTTAGGACCCAAAATCTATCAGCTGCCAAAAAATTGTTAATACTACCTCAGCTAAGCCTCTGACTTCAGCTATTAGAACAGCTGAGTGAGTAAGCGAAGCTATGAGGTCGCTCCTGTGAACACTGTAGGGCTGCAGCTCCCTGCTTCCCTGCCTGCCTACAGTCTCACAGTACACTGTACTCCTCTGTCCTCCTGCTAGCTCTCACAAGAGCTGTTTGTGGTTAATATAAGGAATCTTGAAGTTTCCCTACACTCACTGACAATCTCTATGATCTGCTCCAGAATCTACCTCACCCTGCTCTAGCTCAGATCTTCAGAGAAATGTGCTCAAAATGGCAGTGGCAAGGCTTATATACAGCCTTGCCTGTCATTCATGACATAGCCATCACGATGGACAGCAGCCAATCATAGTAATGCCACAACCAACATGGCTGTGGCATTACTGAATATGATTGGCTAACATGCTTGTCCATCTTCACAAGTTTGTCTGACCTAACACGCTAGGCTGTCTCGGAAGCTTTGTCGGAACATAACAGATTCTGTATTCGCGAGTCCCGAATACAGAATACAGGACTCGGATTCGTAGACTCGCTCGGAATCGCTAAGACTCGCTCAGACTCGCTCGGAATCGCTGCTTACAGCGGGTATCCGTGAAGCGGTGCGATTCTGTAAACGATTTTGGGACATAGCGATGTGATATAGCGAGTCTCGCTAGTAAAACTAGGATTGCCATTTACTTGCATTGGACTCGCTACTTTGCGAGTCCTCGCTGGAAAACTCGCCGAGTAGCGAGTCCTGCGAGTCCCTTACTACTCGCCGAGTAACGAGTCCTAGCGAGTAGATTCGCCCATCACTACTGATTAGGCCTAGTGGACTGGGGAAACTGGCCAAACAATGCTTTTAAGGGCCCAAAAACTGTTAATGTGTATACATCACATTTGCCAAAACCTAATTTGATGGCCAAAAGCAGTTCACGCAAACATTAAGGGAGATCTAGCAATCAATGCTTTTAAGCACCCAAAAATGGTTGATATGAATACAGCAAATTTGTTAATCACTCGTTCGATGGACAAAATGGTTGAAATATTCAGAAACAGGGGCAGGAGTGTCAAGGATAGGTATTGAGCTCAGAGCCCTACTCAAGTCAAGCAACAAACAGCAAGGAGACCCCAACAACAGTCTCCATTTTTTTTTTTTTTTTTAATTAGGCACAGCCACCACTTAAGTGGCATAAATTGCCCCAGAGTTTACATATTGAAATATGGAGTTTAATGCAGCACATTGAAAAGTACACAACCGTTCAGTCTCCCCAGGCTGACACAGGGGTGGCAAAGTCCTTGCGGATCCAGGACTTGTTCATCTTGATAAACATTAGTCTGTCTACACTGTCATTGGACAGACGCGTGCTCTTATCCGTCAGCACACTACCAGCAATGCTGAAGACACATTCAGAGAGAACGCTGGCTGCGGCGCACGACAAACTCTCCAAGGTATGAGTGGCAAGCTCAGGTCATTTTTCCAGTTTTGAAGCCCAAAATGAACAAGTGTCCAGTTGCCCAGTCATGGCATCGATATTCAGCTGTAGATACTCCTGAACCATCCTCTCTAGGCGTTCACTATGTGTCAGACTTGTTCTCTCTTCTGGCGTTGCAAATGATGGTCTAAAAAATTGGTGAAATGATTCCACAAAATTGCTGTTACCAGATAGACTGTTACTGCTAATGTTTGAGTGATGACAACTCGACATTCCCTGGGTTGGAAAGTTAGAACTGCGATATTCACTATGTGCTCCACTGGTGTTTTGGGGAAAAGCAGATCTAAGATTGTGTAAAGTTTCTGTTAATACTCCAGGGCAGGAATCATTTGGCCAAATTTACTCTTGAACTGGGGATCTAACAGTGTGGCAACCCAGTAGTCGGCATTACTTTGAATTCTAACAATCCGAGGATCATGTTGCAGGTAGTGCAGCAAGAAGGCACTCATGTGTCTTGTGCATCCAGGAGGACCAAGACCTTGTTGTGTTGGTGGCAGCGAGGTGACATTTACGCTTCCTTCCTCTGCCCTCTCTCCCCAACCTCGCACAACAGAAATGTAATCAAGGTCTCCCTCATCTGCTGAGTCTTCCATGCCCATCGCCTCTTCGTCCTCCATTTCTTCCTCGGCTTCTGCACCTCCATCAACAGTTTGACTGCTGCCATGCCCCTGGTTAATCTCTCTCCCACACCCTCCCATGCCAGCCGCCTTGGTGCTGCCGACCGTCTGGACCTTTGAGATCTTGTTATCCTTTCAGCATACGTCTCCTCCTCTACATTCTCCCCTTCCTCTTTGCCCAACACCTGACTCCGAATACCAGTTAAAGTGTGCTCCAGCATCTAGATGACCGGATAATGGCATCATCAGCGCTAAACATCTTAGTAGCCATTTCAAAACTGCAGAAGTGTGCAGAGGTCCTTGATCTGAGACCACTCCAGCAGCGTGATTTGCCCCACCTCTGGATCGCATTGGCCCAGGCTATACATCATAACATACTGCACCAGGGCTCATCGTTACTGCCACTGTCGCTGCAACATGTGCAGAGTGCAATTCCATCGTGTGGCACATTTCAGTCGGTGAACCGGCAGGCAGAACGACTTCTGTAGAGATGCAAGTCGTTGAGCTGTGGGATGCAAACGGCGGAAGTGAGCACACAGCGACCGTGCCCTCTGCAGAAGGGCATCTAGGCCAGGATAGCGGGCTAGAAATTGCTGGACGACCAGGTTCAAGACGTGAACCATACAAGGCACATGTGTCACCTTGTCTCGGCAAAGGGCCACGCCCTGGTTTGCAGCATTGTTGCACACGGCCTTCCCTGGCTGCAGGTTTAGTGGAGACAACCATTGATTAAACTCTGTCTCCAGACCTGACCACAACTCCTCAGCTGAGTGACTCATAGACATTTTTATATAAACACTGCTTGATGGCATTGAGCCCTGCTGCTAGCATAGTAAGGAGGTGTGCTGGATTCCTTCTGCGCAGTTTGAACACGGGTCACAATACCAGACAGGCTCTGGGCGCAGGTGGAGGACCTAGAAGAGGTGGAGGAGGCAGAAGCAGTGGAGGAACTTCTAGATACAGAGGTGTGACACACAACCCATGGGGATGGCAAGACTTGTACAGCAGCCCCTTCTCCTGCTGTCACTATAGTCACCCAGTGCCCAGTCAGCGACATATAACACCCCTGTCCATGCTTACTCGTCCAAGTGTCTGTGGTGAAATGCAGCCTGTCACACACACAGTTTCTCAAGGAAGTGGTGATGTGTGCAACATGCTGGTGTAGCGCAGGCACAGCTTTCTTCGAGAAGTAGTGGCGACTGGGCATCTGGTACTGGGGCACTGCTATGGCCATAGGGTCTTGCAAATCCTCTGTATCCACCAGCCGGAATTGCAGCATTTCCATAGCAACAGCTTGCAGATGGTGAAATTCAATCTCTTAGCTTTGGGCATGGGTAGGAAGAAATGGTGTTTTACTTGTCTACATCTGAGGGACCAAGGGCTGGCTGCTGTGCTGAGACAGGGTTGAGTAGGGTGTCCCAGACAAAATTCTGGTCTGTGAGGGAGGTGCAGGCAGACTTATTATGTCGCATTAATAAAAAGGTGATGCTCTCGATGTCTGACAACGCTCAACACCACCAGATGTTTCCACTTACAAAACAGCTGACGACCTGTCAATCACACTGGTTGTTGCGGGTAAAGAGGTGAAAGTTCTGCAGCCGAAAGCCTGTCTGACAGCTGTCTCCACAGTCACAGAGGATGAAGAAGCCGCAGATGCACTTGATGGGGCAGACTGTGGTTGGCCTGGCCCGCTAGGCCGCATTGTAGCACAGTGAGCTTCCCACTGTGACTTATGCTTCATGTCCATGTGACAGTTCATGCGCGAACAGCTCTGCAGACTCACTGATGTGTGTTAACCCACAGTTAGTAGGGCGGCTGGAGACTGGTGAGCTGTGAGGAAGCAAGTGTGATTGGGGTGACACCTCTGACTACTGGAGTGCCTGTGATGTTGAAGTTGAGGTGGAGGAGAGCCCACTTGATGGAGCGCTTGATATCCATTGAAGCACCTGCTGTTTTTGGGTCTCATCTACAAGTTTTAGCGATGCTCTGCTGCATAACAAAGGGATGATATCAGATCGTCCCCGAAAAGAAGTAGACATTTTAGTTTTACTTGAAGTCGGTATTTGTTCAGTAAATGCTTCTGTTACTTTAGCACCTACCCTAAGGATACAAACATTTTTACCCTTTCCAAAACGCCTTTTACCACTCATTTTGGAGGGTAACTAATTGGCAACTCTGTAGTTGTTGGCACAAAAAACAATGGATGCTAAACTACTAGAGCTGAGTGGCCAAACAGTGGTACAAGCCTAAATAGGTTTTGGTAAGTAGGTTTTTGCAGATGCAATACAAAAGTGTTTTCTGCACTGTGTGGCAGTAGATTTCAAAGGAACACTGAAGTACAGCTACCTAGTCAAACTGTGCTAGTAGCCTAAATAGTTTTGGTAAGTAGTTTTGGGCAGATGCAATAGAAAAGTGTTTTCGGCACTGTGTGGTGGTAGATTTCAAAAGAACACTGAAGTACAGCTACCTAGTCAAACTGTGGTACTAGCCAAAAAGGATTTGCTTGGCTAGATGCAGTAAAAAAATGGCTATTACAGGCAGGGGTATAGCTTTCTTCACAACAGTGCTACACCAGTTCCTGGCACACTGCTACTAGCCAAAAAGGATTTACTGGGCTAGATGCCGTAAAAAATGGCTATTACTGACAGGCGTTGTAGCTTTCTTCACAACAGTGCTACACCAATGCCTGACACACTGCTACTAGCCAAAAAGGATTTACTGGGCTAGATTTGACCAGATGCTGTAAAAAAAACACTTGTACAGCACTGGAACAAACTGCTTTTAAGCCCTCAAAAGGGCTGTTCTTGGAAGTAGTCAATAAACCTATAAACTATCTCTCTATCTAACTTGCAATTGAATCGCTATCTAACTAGCTTTCTCTGTAGTTCACACAGCAGCAGTCTAAGCTGCAGCACTGACAAAATGGCGAGGAGGGTAAAATGGCCGGGTTTTATATGGCAAGGACATGTCACATGCCCAGCCAATGGCAAAAACCCTTGTGAGCAAAAAGTGCACTTTGCTCTATGCATGCTGATAGGCTGACAGACTGGAAAACCCACAGTAAGGGTACCTTTACACGCCGCTACAACATGGTGGAAACAACCAGGTGCTTCACGTGCACGAGCATGCAGCAACGGTTACAAACGGTACCCGCATCGCCTTTACACACCGCTATAAGGTGCACTACAGAAGGTTGAATCTATCTCTGGATGCACCGCCGGGTGGCTCAAGTTACCGTCTGTAGAGCACCTTACCTCATTTACACACCACTACAACAAGGTAATATGGGCGGACCTGGTGCAGCAGGACAAACTGCTATAAGGTGCACTACAGAAGGTTGAATCTATCTCTGGATGCACCGCCGGGTGCCTCAAGTTACCGTCTGTAGAGCACCTTACCTCATTTACACACCACTACAACAAGGTAATATGGGCGGACCTGGTGCAGCAGGACAAAGCAATAGCATCATGATTGGCCAGCCAGCGCAGGAGGCTGACTAATACATGACGCTCGAGCAATTGTGTAGTGTGACTGGTCAGCTCCTTAAATATGCCGCCCTATGCAGCGACTACCAATCGCAAAGCAGGAGCTTCCACCAATGATCGCTGAAGAGGTGCGGTTTCCCGGAGGCTGTGTCACGCCCCAGGGAGTTATCTAGGTGACGAATAAACCTTACCCTACCATGTTTACACGCCGGTACCACCAGGTTGAAATCAACCTGTTTTAGAGCTCGGCTCTGAAACAGGTGCAGCAAGTGACAGGTGGAAACAACCGTCTTTACACGCCGCTACCTCGGGTTGATTTGGCGGTGCAAGATACAAATGTAGCTTGTAGCGGCAAAATACCCCGTAGTAGCGGCGTGTAAAGACGGTAGGAGGCACCCGGCAACAGATACATCTGTTTCCGAGCACTGCCCGGAAACAGGTGGCTACACAGGCGATTGTAGCGAGCTGTATCGGCGTGTAAAGAAGCAACAGAAGGGATGTGTCGACACCAGGCAATGTACCTGGTATGTAGTTGGGGCGTGACACATGCTCCGGGATACCGCCCCCCTTCAGCGATCATTGGTGGAAGCTCCTGCGTTACGATTGTAGTCGCTGCATAGGGAGGCATATTTAAGGAGCTGACCACTCACATTACACAATTGCTCGAGCGTCATGTATTAAACAGCCTCCGGCGATGCCTGGCCAATCATGGGTTTCTTGCTTTGTCCTATCAGCGTACAGACGTCTCGTAATCCACAATTGTGGCACGCCTATGTGCTGTCCCTGCTGCACCAGGTCCGCCCATATTAGCTGGTTGTAGCGGTGTGTAAATGAGGTAAGATGAGCTACAGAAGGTGACTTGAGGCACCCGGCGGTGTATCCAGAGATAGATGTAACGTAGCGTAGCGCACCTTGTGGCGGCGTGTAAAGGTGGTGCGATTACCGTTTGTAACCGTTTGTGCGTGCTCGTGCACGTGAAGTAGCTGGTTGTATCCACCCGCCAGTAGCGGCGTGTAAAGGTACCCTAAGAGTGGAAAAGAAAAAAAAATGGAGATCAGCATTATTTCACCACAGACGTCTCCCCAGCCCCCCTCTCGCCTACTATTCATTCATAGACACTGAAACCCGAAATAACGTTGAACTTTCATTACTGTGAAAAGTCAGTAACGCTTTTGGTCAACTAACATAACCTCGAATTACCAGATTTTTAGCAAACTGTTCGAATTCGTGGAATGACTCGAACATAGCCCAAAACAGGTGGAATTTGAAATTGAACATCGCTCATCTCTAGTCACCTGCAGTCCTATATAACACCAAGATAGCACAGTGATATCTCTGAATACAGATAATGTAGTACATGTCACCTGCAGTCCTATGTAACTCCACAGATAATACAGTAATATCTCTGAGTAAGGACAATGTAGTAGATGTCCCCTGTAGTCCTATGTAACACCACAGATGACAAAGTGAGATCTCTGAGTAAAGATAATGAGATGTCACTCACCTGTAGTCCTATGTTACACCACAGATAACACAGTGCTATCTCTGAGTTCCAGATAATCGTGTATATGTCATCTGCAGTCCGATGTAACACCACAAATAACACAGTGATATCTCTGAGCACAGATAATGTAGTAGATGTCACCTGGAGTTCTATGTAGGCTGCTTTCACATAATGATTTTCGGTCATCCGATTGTATCCGTTTCAAAACGGTACAATCGGATCCGAAAAACGGCCCGTTTATGGGGAATGGTGGGAAGGATGTGCCCCTATTGGGATCCCATTTTTTGGCCCCCGATCCCCTCCCATGTAAACACGGGCAAAAATGTGCCCGCTACATTTTGTGTCCCTACTCACTGGACAGCCTCGGGGTAATGCTGATCCGAGGCTGTCCCATGTGCCCCGCATAGGAGCCTTTGGAATCGGGCTGAGTTCACCTCAGATCCGATGTCGGTCCGTAATTCCCGTCTTTCCTGCTTTTCTCCTCCATCTTCTTCCCCCCCCTACCCATAGTGTGACCCCGTATTCTATCTGTGTCCCCCCCTCTTCTCTCCCCATCTATCCCCATCCCGTCCCCTGTCCCCTCCCCGGGTGTAAAAAAAATAAAAAAAACTCCCCCGGGAGTAACATCACTGTCACGCTCCCACGTGCCCACGACAGGGCTAAAGGGCCCGTGATGATGTAAAGGCCCGGTCACATCCCCGGTAGCTGACGGGTCATGTGATTGACATCATCACGGTCCTTTCAGTCCTGATGTGCGGCAGGTTGGAGCCGGTGACAGGGAATGTATACTCCCGGGGGGTTTTTTTTATTTTTTTTAAACCCGGGGAGGAAGGAAGATGAGAGAGAAAAGAGGGGGACAGCAAAGAAAAAGCGGGTCACATCATATAAAAAGGGAGGGGGAAGAAGTGGAGGAGGAGGAGTAGGGAGAGAAGGGGACCCCAGGATCCACAGGATCCTGCAGATGGATGGTATTTTGCCATCCCGTGAGGGATCCCTATGGAATTGCCCGTCGTGGGATCCCCTTTAAAGTCGGATCCCCCGGGAAAGGGCCAAAAACGTTATGTGAAAACCCGCCTAAAACCACAGAAAAACATGTAACTCCCCCCCCCCCACCCCCCCCCCCCAAAAACCCCCCCCCCCCCCCCCCCCCACCCCCCCCCCCCCCCCCCCCCCCCCCCCCCCCCCCCCCCCCATTAAACCCCCCCCCCCCCACCCCCCCC
>JARQOC010000001.1:246630743-246651988 GCA_033576535.1 Allobates femoralis
TGCGCAGTTACGGGCAGGCATCTGCGCTCGTGTGTTAAGGCTTCTGAATATCGTCTCTCTACAAAATTGTAAATGTGTCTGAGAGCGGCTTCAGAAGCCTTAAGTAGTGTATCTGCCGCATCCGCACTATAGTGGGCCGACATCTGCGCTCGTATCGAGTGGCTTCAGAATAGCATTTTTGTACATTGCATACATGTGTGTGACCACTGGTAATACCGTTTTACACTGAAAACCTGGGGATGGAATACAAGATTTAGGGGATGGTGGACAGTGAACACGGATATAAATCTAAAAGAGAGATTCCAGCCAAGAATTCAAGGAAAAACAAACAAAGAAATTTACAGAGTGATCTAATGGGAAAAGGGAAGAATATCACATACCAGGAGATAAGGATGGGGATGTTTATAATTGTGGTTATTGCATATTGCAACTAACC
This sequence comes from Allobates femoralis, assembly GCA_033576535.1. Lineage (NCBI taxonomy): Eukaryota > Metazoa > Chordata > Amphibia > Anura > Aromobatidae > Allobates > Allobates femoralis. Next base: position 246,631,180 of record JARQOC010000001.1, read on the forward strand.
CTCAATATACATTATTTATACATATACCATCAGTAATTTCTTTCTAAAGGCCACCCAAGGGCAAAAAGAGGGAATGTCCCTCAAGGGATACCACTCTTCAACCTATAAGCCCATAGAACCTATATAGTGCATTATGATGTAATTTATTCCCGATGTCAACATACAGAAGGCGAGTTATAGTGTGAAAATTAAAAACTCGATAGCTTAGAGGCACCTTTGGTGCTTGAACACCCCCTTATATATATATGGTTATTCATAGACGGTCAGAAAATGGGAGCTAAGAAATGAAGAAACATAATGGAAGGTCCATAGCAAAAAACCAACCAAGATTGCAAGAGATTTATATGAATTTAGAAATAGTTTTTATTATAAATATTATTAAGACAAAGAGACGGTCAGAAGACCATCTCCTGTCTACAGGATCCTGTACACAAATATATATAACAAATATAAATATTCCAGATGAAATCCATTTAAGAAGCCAGATGGCTTTCACATATTTCATAAAAAACAATTTATTATTCAAAGAATAATCAGAGAAAAACCCCAGATGGAAACACCACATGGGAAAAAGAATTAATTTAATCTAGAGATGACCAGCAGCGTTGTGAAAATCACAAGACTACTATTTATCCTGAGAGCAGTACCGCAAATAAGAATTAAAGTAGAGACATCATGAAGACCGAGAAAAAAAAAAAAAAAAGGGGGGGGGGGGGGGGAGGGGGGGGAGGGGGAAAGGGGTGAAAGGTATAAATGGCCACAAGGAGGTAGCACTGATATATATGAGACATGGGAAGACAATGTTCATCCTAGTAAAATGCACAACATGTCCAAGAGCTTATATCCATTAGTTCAAATGCCATAAGTCACAGCCAATCTTTAAGTGCAATATAATCAATAAACAAAGCACATAAGAGCTTCCACAATGAAACCCCATATCAAAAAATGGTTATCTCCAAGATAGTAAGGTTTACACAAAGCCGGCTGGAACGCTATTTAGTTACACTTAGTGTCCAAAGCTGGTAACTGTAATGCCAAAAACGACATAGTGAGTGTTGCGGGAAACGAGGAACACTGTATTGATCCAGGTGTTATGTTCGGCGTAAAAACGCTGAGAAGTCCTATTGATCCCCATTCGGATGACCTCAAATTCCGGAGGCAAAAGAGGGGAGGAGCAGCCCTCACAGGGCTCTAACCTCAACAAAGGAGTCCAGTTGTCCTGTCATGGAAAGAGGGGACATAAAAAATGAATCATTATAGAAACTAATGACACCCTCTTATACTTGTTTATAGAACCCTGTGTATAGCAACTCCTCATTAAGCCCCACTGGAGTCAGACTTTTCAGATTATAGATCCACCTGGATTCAAGTTTTAGGAGTTCTGCTGAGATGTCACCACCTCGAATTGAGGGTTTTAACCCTGTAGTCCAATAATTCTTATATCAGATGGATTACTATTATGCTCTAAGAGAAAGTGTTTGGCGACAGAACTTAACGCATTACCTGTAACTTGATCCCTTCTAGCAGTATTGATATTCGAAATGTGTTGCTGGATTCTTTTCCTCAGTTCCTGTGTCGTTTGTCCAACATAGATTTTCCGGCACGCACAAACGATTCCATACACCAAATTCCTAGACTTGCAATTGTAATATGCCCTGCTCCTGATAGGAAAAGAACAAGAAGGAATCACCAAAGAGTCACTAGAGATCATAAAGGGACAAACATTGCAGTTGCCACATGCATAGGTTCCTTTTAAAATGAAACCCCTTCCAATACTTTGAGTAGTTCTCATAAAGTGGCTCCGTGATACAAAGTCCCTCAGATTAGGGGCCCTTTTTGCTGTTAATCTGGGTCTCTTTGAGAGAAAGGGAGTCAAGCGTTCATCCCTTATTAAGATATCCCAATTTTTGTCAAGTATTCTCCTGATGTCACTCCATTGGTTATTAAAGGAGTGGTAATATTAAGGGTCACACCATCATCTCTTTTTCTTGGTTTAAGAGCCAACTCTCTACTTAAATTCTTAGAGTGTTAGTAGGCTGTGGCAACCACTTTTCTTGGATATCCCCGTTCAAGAAAACGATTAGTGAGATTTCTCGCTTCCCTATCAAAATCAGTACTCTCAGTGCAATTGCGTCGTACTCGCAAGAATTGTCCCTTAGGGATACTATTGCGCAAGTGTACGGGATGGTAACTTGAATAATGCAGTAAGCTGTTGGTGGCCGTCTTTTTACGGTACAGTGTAGACTTTATCTTACCATTGTCAATGATAAGCTTCAGGTCCAAGAAATTCACAGAAACAGAGGAAATTTCTGATGTTAATCTGATGTTCCATGAATTAAGGTTCAGGAAACTGATGAACTGCCGACACTCCTCCTCAGTTCCTGTCCATAAAAGAAGAATGTCATCAATAAAGCGGAACCACCGGAGTACAGAGATGTCAAAACAGTCCTGTTGATAAACCAAGGTTTCTTCCCACCACCCTAAAAAGATGTTAGCGTACGAGGGCGCACATCTTGCGCCCATCGCGGTCCCTGAGGCCTGATTGTAATAAACCCGATCAAACACAAAATAGTTTTTCTCAAGGACCATCTTGAGGAGGTCCAACAAAAAGGAATCATGTAGTCTGTTCCTTGTTTGATTTTTATCTAGAAAATATCCAACCGCATCAACACCATTTACATGAGAGATGGAGGTGTAAAGTGCCTCCACATCCATGGCCACCAAAAGGGTGCCATGGGGTATATCAAGATGTTCAAGTTGTTCCATCAGAAACGTAGAGTCCCTCACGTATGATCTAAGTTTCAATGCTAACGGCTGGAGAAAATAATCCAAGTAAATACATGGTTTCTCGAACAGACCACCTATCCCCGAAATAATGGGCCTACCTGGAGGTACCTGTAGATTCTTGTGAATTTTAGGGAGCATGTAATAGGTGGGGATTTTGGGATGTTTCGTTGTTAAGAACTCCCGTTCTTTCTTCGTAATTAACGCCAGGCTGAAGGCTCGTGCAAGCATGTCGTCCAGTTTCCTTTTGTAGATTTTAGTGGGATCAGAAGGCAGTATCTGATAGTTCTGTCGATTGTTGAGTTGGCGCTTAGCCTCCCTAAGATAAAGTGGAATGGGCCATAGAACAACGTTACCACCTTTGTCTGCCTCCTTTATCAGGAATTCTTTATTGTTCTGTATATTAAATAGAGCCTTCCTCTCATGTGGAGTCAGGTTTTGAAACCTCCCTGGTGTTACCTTCAACTCACTTACCTCTTCCATAACCCGATTGTAGAAGAGTTGGATTAAAGGGAAGGCTGACAAAGGTGGAGTGATCTGTGATGGAAGTCGTCTGGGGAATCGGTCAAAGGTGTTCCCATCATCGTTCTCCGATCCCATAGAGGCAAGATCTTCTAGGGCCCGTCGTTCCTGGGTAGTCATGGAATCAAGCAAAGAAGGCTGATGATACAACAATTTAAAAACCAATTTTCTACAGAAGAGATAAATATCTTTTGTAAGGGTAAATTTGTCCAAATTAGAGGTCGGTGAAAAGGATAAGCCCTTCTGTAAGAGAGAGATTTCTGTCTCAGAAAGTTGATATGATGAGAGATTGATTATTTGCATTTTATTGTTGTCATCAATGTCAGTGGTTTCAGTTACCTGACAGGGTCCTGTTATTTCTTGTTGATGCTGTTCTTTCTGTGGAAGGAGGGAGATTTTCTTTTCCCTCCTTGGGGAACTTCTATGTCGTCGTTTTCTCCTCCCACGTCGAGTGCGTCTTCCAGATCGCTCGGACCGGTGGATAAAAAATCCTCATCCTCTTCATCACCAGAAGGTATATTGGGCTTATCTGGTTTATTTGGTCTATTTGGCTTAAATGGACCACCTCCACCTCCACCCCCTCTAGGGGCCCGTGGGTTGCCAGTATGTGACCATCTATATGCTCTACCCTTATCAAAATCAGTTTTATCTCTAAGATATTTCCGTTTCTTATTGCCTAAAATGACAGCTTGGTATTTATCAATTATAGATTTCAACCTTTTTTGGAATGGTTCCACCAAGGTGGAAAAATCAAACCTCTCCAACAGTTTCTCTTTTTTCTTTATATCCTGCTTCAATTCCTCAATTATTTTATAGTCATGTTGTAGTAGCGTATCTATTAGAACTCCTGAACATTTTGACAGTCCTGTTTCCCACATAGTTTTAAAATCAGAGTCAGGTTCCCAAGCAGGGAATATATGAATTCTCAAACCTCGGGGCACAATCCCCAATCTCTTATACTCCTCCAAGCTTCTCACATTATACCAAGTCCTCGTAAATTGTTTGTGCATAGCTATCAGAGCTTTTGACGTATCTGCAAACTCGGCTTCCCAATCCGCACCTGACGGTGGAGTTTCAGAGATATTACCAAAAAAGGCGGCTGACTCCGTCAAAGCACGCATTCTGCCGTCCAAATCCATAGCAGTTTAGTGTGCCCTACTCGGGAAGCTATTTCAAGAGTGAAAAAGCGTGTAAAATACGTAGAGAACAATACCGAAGGCACCACTTAATAAGAATGGGATCTGCCCCACTGGTCAAGGAAGTACCAACATTAGTAGAGAAAAAGCTGACCAGTATGAATTAGGCGATCACCAATTATCATATAACAAGTATAAATCTTTATTTCAAAAACCACAGACAAACAATGAGAGTGTAGTTTAAAAACAATTAAAAAAGCCCCTTATAGAGCTATCTATATTCCTACTAATGTTGGTACTTCCTTGACCAGTGGGGCAGATCCCATTCTTATTAAGTGGTGCCTTCGGTATTGATCCCCCATGTTTCGACGCCAGGGACAGGGTACCCCATGGCCCTGGGGCGCGTCATATCCATTTATCCATCTATGTATTTGTCTATTTACCCATATCTATCTATCTACAGAAAAAAAGTATACAGAAAAAAAGTTCACAGCAGCACACAGTTACTGCCAATCATGTGTGTATACATACATATAGGTAGCCTATGCATTTGAGAAAAAATATAAAAACATGCGTTTTTTCAAAAAACTCAATTTTTGGGATTTTTGTGGGGATATTTTATCTTTATAAAATAAGGTTCTTAGTACACATACAGTGCCTACAAGTAGTATTCAACCCCCTGCAGATTTAGGTGGTTTGATAAGATGCAAATAAGTTAGAGCCTTCAAACTGCAAACGAGGGTAGGATTTATTAACAGAAGCATAAATCTTACAAACCAAAAAGTTATGTTGCTCAGTTGAATTTTAATAAATTTTAAACATAAAAGTGTGGGTCAATTATTATTCAACCCCTAGGTTTAATATTTTGTGGAATAGCCCTTGTTTGCAATTCCAGCTAATAATCGTCTTTTATAAGACCTGATCAGGCCGGCACAGGTCTCTGGAGTTATCTTGGCCCACTCCTCCATGCAGATCTTCTCCAAGTTATCTAGGTTCTTTGGGTGTCTTATGTGGACTTTAATCTTGAGCTCCTTCCACAAGTTTTCAATTGGGTTAAGGTCAGGAGACTGACTAGGCCACTCCATCACCTTGATTTTTTCCCTCTTGAACCAGGCCTTGGTTTTCTTGGCTGTGTGCCATCTATAAATAATAATTATAATAATCTATCCATCCATCCATCCATCCATCTATCCATCTATAAATAATAATAATTATAATCTACCTATCCATCCATCCATCCATCCATCTATCCATCTATAAATAATAATAATTATAATCTACCTATCCATCCATCCATCTATCCATCCATCCATCCATCTATCCATCTATAAATAATAATTATAATAATCTATCTATCTATCTATCCATGCATCCATCCATCTATAAATAATAATTATAATAATCTATCTATCTATCTATCCATGCATCCATCCATCTATAAATAATAATTATAATAATCTACCTATCTATCCATCCATCCATCTATAAATAATAATCTATTTATCCATCTATCTATCCATCCATCTATTCATCTACCTATCCATCCATCCATCCTCCATCCATCTATCCATCCTCCATCCATCTATCCATCCATCCATCCTCCATCAATAATAATTATAATCTATCTATCCATCCATCCATCTATAAATAATAATAATAATCTATCTATCCATCTATCTATCTATCCATCCATCCATCCTCCATCCATCCATCCATCTATCCATCCATCCTCCATCCATCCTCCATCCATCCTCCATCCATCCTCCATCCATCCTCCATCCATCCATCTATAAATAATAATTATAATCTATCTATCTATCCATCTATCCATCCATTTATCCATCCATCTATCCATCCATCCATCTATCCATCTATAAATAATAATAATTATAATAATCTATCTATCTATCTATCCATTTATCCATCCATCCATCTATCCATCGATCTATAAATAATAATAATTATAATCTATCTATCTATCCATCCATCTATCCATCTATAAATAATAATAACTATAATAATCTATCCATCCATCTATAAATAATAATAATTATAATAATCTATCAATCTATCCATCCATCCATCTATAAATAATAATAATTATAATAATCTATCAATCTATCCATCCATCCATCTATAAATAATAATAATTATAATAATCTGTCTATCTATCTATCCATCCATCCATCCATCTATCCATCTATCTATCCATCCATCTTACCTTATCCTATCTTATCCTATCTTATCCTACCTTATCCAACCTTATCCTACCTTATCCTACCTTATCTTATCTTATCTTACCTTATCCTACCTTATCCTATCTTATCTTATCTTATCCATCTATCCAGTCTCCTTCTTTGCTGTTACCAGATTAATATCTCCCTCTCAGCGATGCTGTGTGACAGCTGGCCAGCGATGTCGGAAGCGAGCGGGCACCCGCGCATTGCTTCCGACATCGCTGGCCAGATCGTGCTGTGTGACAGCACCATTAGACTCGGTGGCTTTAACACGTTTGTTTAGGATAGATATCTGTTGCTTCATTTTCTTCAAGACTGCCTTATTCATCAACTGGCTTTCTACCATGTAACGTCTGAGCTCAGACATTTCTTTCTCCAGTTCAAGTACTCGGCTCTCAGCAACCTGTCTCCGAAGCGTCTCTTGCGCCAACTGTTTCTCTATTAGAGTCCTCTCTGACGTCTCTCTCTTCAAAGCACTCACTTGACTCTTGGCATCCTGTCTCAGGAGTTTTTCTTTCTCCAGAAGGGTTTGTACCATCTTCTTTAGCATTCTCACCTTAGCTCTTCCGCCCTCTGGATCGGCTGGGCTTTCACCGCTCAAGGAGATCTTTGTTTCAGACATCACTACCTCAGTGGTTTCCTCCACTTCTAGACTATTGACCCTCTCTTGAGGTTCAATCATGACATCTTCAACCCTTTTGTTGGGCCTTGAAGCACCCCTCATGGTTTCTGCAGTGTCACTTTCTGCCTTTTCCGGGGTCGCAGCTGCTTCCTCCTCAACCCTCTCTTGGGTCTCAATGGTGTCACCTTCAGGTTTCAGGTCCTTCATCTCTTCAACCTCAGAGCCTTTGGTGTCTTTAACCTTCTCAGCCATTGTGCCATGCACTTCTATGAAGTTCTCTGCTGGCAGTCCATTAGCTCCATGTACAGACCCTGGAGACAGCACCCCTTGTGACTTCTGGGCTGGCTCTTGCTCCTGGTCTTCATAGTTATGTTTGACTGCACCAGCGTTTGCTATTGGCAACACCACTGTATCCTTCCTACTGATCTTACCCGAATCTGGAGGACTGACTCTAGAAGGATGGCGACATCTTGCAAATACGCGAGCAGCCCTAGATAATCCACGCTGGCAGGATGATACGAACCGGCGGAAGATCGAACCTATGAGAAGAGAAGTAAATATAATGTAAGTCATGGCACGACTACTGTGCCGTCACTTGGCCAGATGGTAGAGGAATCTCATCATACAGAGATCAGGGACCATTGTCAGCCATCAACCCATCACTGAGAGATAACATCTGCTCTACATCAATTATTCTCACTGACTGACATCACACAACATGGAACATCTTGCACTTACCTCGTCTCTTTTTATCCTTTTTTTCATTCTCTGAGTTTTCTTGGTCTATACTCTGATTTTTTGTAGATGTTCTTTCCTCCTGAGCTGGAAATTGTAATGAGAAAATAATAAAAATCATCAACAATATAATCTTGTAATATCTGGTTTGTATCATTTCTTTATATAGAAGTAGCTGTAGAGTGCATAATAACTAACTGTACTTAGACATTATAGAATGATTATTTTGCACATAAAAACATTTCACATCATCATTTTTGGCAGTTCCACGTGGAGGGGCGGAGCTATACATACACACATATATATCCATGAATGGGACGGGGCTATAAAGAAGGCAGAGCAATGAAGGGGCGGGGATATGAAGGAGGCAGATCTATGAAGGTGGCGTGGTGGGGCTATGTGGAGGGGCGGAGCTATGAAGGGGGTGGGGCTGGCGTTGCCCGGGCATTACTGTGCATTATAACAAAATACAATGATTATTTTGCACATAAAACCATTTCACATCATATATTACACACTAGAGGTTTGCAACACAAATGAACTAAATGCTATAGAGCTATGGAGGACATGGGGCTATGTGGAGCAAAGGCGCTATGAAGGGGTTGCAGCTATGTGGAGGAGTGGGGCTATAAAGGAGGCAGAGTTATGAAGGGGGTGGGGCTATGTGGAGGAGGCAGTGGTTATGAAGGGATGGGCTTATGTTGAGGGGAGGAGCTATGAAGGGAGTGGGGCTATGTGGAGGGAAGGCGCTATGAAGGGGTTGCAGCTATGTGGAGGACTGCGGCTCTAAAGGATAAAGGAGGCAGAGCTATAAAGGGGGTGTAGCTATGTGGAAGGGCAGTGCTTATGAAAGGATGGGCTTATGTGGAGGGGTGGAGCTATGAAGGGGGTGGGGCTATGTGGAGGAGAAGTGCTGTGAAGAGGGTGCAGCTATGTGGAGGGTGGGGCTATAAAGGAGGCAGAGCTATAAAGGGGTGGGGCTATGTGGAGAGGCAGTGCTTATGAAGGGACAGGCTTATGTGAAGTGGTGGAGATATGAAGGGAGTGGGGTTATATGGAGGGAAGGCGCTATGAAGGGGTGTTGTTACCAGACAACAAGCCCAAGCTGGCCCCTCTAAACCAAAAGATAAGGGAAAGGTAAGGACAGATAATGCCCTGCGTGTAATAAACCTATCCAATCATATCCTCTCTCCCGCTCATGATGAAGTTCTATCTAAAGGACTATCTTTCGCTCCTGTTAATGTTTTTGATTCATTTGTAGCAATAAAGGACCTACACATCTTCTCTCGGAAACTTGTACTCAAGAAACTCCATTCAGGATCATCAACCAGCTCGACGGGGACTTCTGAACATGAGGCACTCCAGAATTTGGAGGATTTGCTGGAGGAATACCACCAGATTCCAAAGGTAAATTTCCCCCAAGCATCTTGCCCAGATCTACTAGATTTCCCCCTTGTCCGTCTCTCCTGCCATTGAAATGTTCACCAAATTGGCCACAGAAGAATTTAAAAAATTGAGCTCAAAAAAACGGCTCAATAATTTAACATCTAAACAACGCCATGCCCTTAGGGACATGCAGTCCTGGGATGACGTTGTGTTCAAATCGGCGGACAAGGGGGGAAATGTGGTGATCTGGCCCAATGATAAATATGAGAAAGAAGCGAATAGACAGCTGAGGGACAGAAATACCTATTCAAAATTAGAAAAAAGTCCCCTTGTTGATTTTTCGGTTGATTTACAAAAAATCCTGACAGGAGCTTTTGAGGAGGGAATTATCACAAAAAAAGTCCTGGAGGGCTTGACTGTGCTTTCACCCAAAATACCCACTCTGTACCTCTTGCCCAAGGTCCACAAGGATCCCCAAAACCCCCCAGGACGTCCGATTGTTTCGGGACTGGACGGATTATGTGATCCAGTCTGTAAATTCATCGACTATTATTTAAAACCGCTTGTAGAGGAATTACCATCATATCTACGCGATACAACGGACGTCCTGAGGAGGGTGGAAGGGATCTTTGTGGAGCATGACATGTACATGGTCACGGCTGACGTGGAGTCGCTCTACACCTGCATCGATCATGATGCGGGTGTAGAGGCGGCTCGCTTCTTTCTGGAGGGGTCCAACAGGGATGGCCATCTTTGTGAGCTTATCATTGAGCTGCTCCAGTTTGTCCTGCGACATAATTTCTTTGTTTTCAAGGATAGATTTTATTTACAGCAGCGCGGCACTGCCATGGGCGCGGCCTGCGCGCCTTCGTACGCGGGACTGTTCCTCGGATATTGGGAGAGGGACATGTTCGCGGGCGGGGGTGCGTGGGCCGCGTCCCATGTGCAGTGCTGGATGCGCTATATTGATGACTGCATATTTTTTTGGCAGGGCACTCTGGAGCAGCTCGGTGATTTCATGACTAGATTAAATGATAATAGTCTGAATATAAAACTCACTTTCAAATGAAGTCAGAGATCATTAGAATTTCTTGATATCCGTATGGAGGTGGATGAACGTGGATTTTTACAAACTGATGTTTTCCGTAAGGAAACTTCAGTTAACTCTTTGTTATACGCCTCTTCATCTCACCATCCATCAACGATTAGGGCCATCCCTGTTGGACAGTACCTCCGAATGAGGAGAGTCTGCTCCACTGAAGCCAATTTTCAACGACAGGCAGCGGACTTGGGTGAGAGGTTTAGGGTAAGAGGGTACAGCAATAGGGCCATAAAAGCAGGTTATTGCCGTGCCAACAGGACTAAACGTGATGATCTCCTCATGCAAAAAAAGAAGACAGTAGATGTAGATGGCCCATTACGCTTTATATCCACCTACAATAGTGAATGGGAAGGCATGCGAGCAATTTTACAGAGATTTTGGCCCATCCTGTTAAGGGAACCTGTCCTCAGGGAATCTCTTTCTGATTTTCCACGAATGACAAGCAGGAGATCTAAGAATCTGAAGGACATCTTAGTCAAGAGTCATTATGCCCCTATAACCCCTGGAATCTTTGGTCATTCCAAGAAAATAAAAGGATGCTATCCCTGCGGACATTGTATTGGTTGCAGGAATAGTATCATCCGTTCTAGGGATTTTCGCTCAGGAGATGGTGTAAGGAATTACATCATTAATCATTACATCACCTGTGCCAGCACACATGTGGTATATCATGCCACATGTGGGTGTGGTAAGGTGTATATTGGACTTACGTCTAGGGAATTGAGGATGCGCATTAGGGAGCATATACGTGACATAGAGGGATCTAGGAATTGCGAGGATCCGAGCACCCTAAGGACGCTCCCTAGACATTGCTTTCACCATCACAATAGTGATCCCAGAACTTTGAAAGTTATTGGAATTGACATGGTAGTGGGGGGTATTAGAAGGGGCAATCTAAAAAAGATTTTGGCTCAGAAAGAATCCAGGTGGATTTCAGTATTAGATACTCTAAGTCCTAAAGGGCTGAATGAAACCATCAGCTTTGTCCCGTTCCTTTGAATTTGCATAGCCTTTGATATACCCTGATGCATCCTATTCTTTGTCTGCTCCTTTTTCTTTTTTTTCTTTTCTTTTCTTTTTTTCTCTTTTCTCTCTTTACTTGATTCTCTTATTTTTCTTTTTTTTCTCTTTTCCCCCACCTAGGTGTAGTTACTTTTTGTACATGTATATACAATGGTATCTTGTTTTTATATTTTTTAACCCCTTTTTTATATGTGCAAGCTATTTATGGTGTCCTCTCTGTCCACAGTGCCTCATACCACCAACGCTCATGTTTGAAAACATCGAAAGATGAAGAAATCATATAATGATATATAATCATATCTGTCATATTTTAAGTATGTAGCATTATAGCGCGGCGCGCTCCGTAACCGGGCCCGCCTTCCTCCCTCCCCCGGGGGCGTCTACATTCAACGCGTACTCCGGGCGCCTGGCAACCCCCGGCATCAGGATGTGCGCGGCGATGACGTCCTTCCGGGGGCGGGCTTGGACACGGGTGCACGGAAGCGGGAGCGCCATTACGCGCTTGATGGTGGTTGAACATGTGGTCTTTTACCACTCATAAAAGGCACCAGACACTGTGAGTGATCACCTCTCCTTGAGAAAGCGGCAGCGAAACGGCGTAGGAGGTGGAGGCCTATTTGGGGGTCTTTTTCATCACAGCGTGCAGCTACTATCGGTATGCACAAGTGCAGCTGCACTTGCCATAAGCTTTGCTAACGGAGTCAATGATGTGGGGCTGATTGGGCCATATGTTGTTAATTTGTACACACCATGTCAGACCTCTCTTTGTGGATATGTGCAATACATTACTGTGGCAATGTGCAATAGATTTTAGTGCAAAACCTGAGATGTAACTGTAATATTACGCTGTGTAAAACCATACTGCCTGTATTGATAGCCAAACTTGCATTTTTAACTGAGTGCATTTTTGTAAATAAACCTTAAATAATTTTTTGAGCATCATAAAGACTCTGTATCTGTTTGTATAAATAAAGGAGGCAGAGCTATAAAGGGGGTGTAGCTATGTGGAAGGGCAGTGCTTATGAAAGGATGGGCTTATGTGGAGGGGTGGAGCTATGAAGGGGGTGGGGCTATGTGGAGGAGAAGTGCTGTGAAGGGGGTGCAGCTATGTGGAGGGTGGGGCTATAAAGGAGGCAGAGCTATAAAGGGGTGGGGCTATGTGGAGAGGCAGTGCTTATGAAGGGACAGGCTTATGTGAAGTGGTGGAGATATGAAGGGAGTGGGGTTATATGGAGGGAAGGCGCTATGAAGGGGTTAAGCTATGTGGAGGGGTGGGGCTTTAAAGGAGGCAGAGCTATAAAGGGGTGGGGATACCTGGAAGGGTGGAGCTATGATACACACACACTCTGTGTTATACATTAGATAATTGTTCTCATCCCGTGCCCCTGATAATCTGGTAATACATCATAATAGGGCAGAATAAGTACTATATACCAAATATGACCTCATCTAAGGTCATTAGATATAGCACTGATATTTAGAAGTAAGCGCCCTGTTTGCTACCATGGGGAGCATTTGTAATCAGATGGATGCTACAACATATTACAGAATCCATGAAAACACTTTAAAACAAATGAAGGGAAATATACAGTATGGGCCCATAATCAAGATCCATTAACCATGAATAACTTTGGAAATCTATTGTCGAAAAAGCATGTGGAAATATTCAAGCCTTAATATTAACATTCATATTTTTGGTGTTGTAGAACTGTACATACCTGACGATGGGGACGAGGATGGCAAGTTGGTAATAACATCATCTCCATCAGCTACAGGAAAAGATTTTTTCTGCCTGCTTGGAAGAAGAAACTGATGTAAATCACAAGTGAACGCAGTATAAGGCCTTATAATATGACATATGAAAGTCATTGTGGGAAGGTCTCCAGCTAATTAATACCTTCTATAGAGTGGAGCAGAAAACAACTAGCAAGAATGGCTGTCATGTAATACTATATCTCTCCCATAGTATGGGCAGAACTAAAATCACATGACTAGCTGCAATTGGGGACTATCACAGCAGCTTCTGAAGTGAAAAGCACAATGACCGCTAATCATGGGCCGATGGATGCTGCATTTGTTATTATGGTATTTATGTCCTATATTGGGTGTTGTGCACATTATATCAGTCATGAGCTCCCAGGCATAACCCATAATCTACTCACATTTCTGAGTTGTTTCTGCTGGATGCTGGAGAAAACTCTGGGGTACACCTAAAGGTAATTAACCCTGGGGTACACTCTGGGGTACACCTAAAGGTAATTAACCCTGGGGTACACTCCGGGGTACACCTAAAGGTAATTAACCCTGGGGTATCTTCTGGGATACATTCTGGAGGTGACTTGGAATTATCCTTATTGATCATCTTGGCAGTGGTGGTACAAAGCTAAATTCGGAGAAAAATAATATATTAATTAATTTTTCAACATTTAGAGGTCTTTTTTACACATATTATGGATTTATTGATCACATGCTTACCTTAGAAAAACTTTGAGAGGATGAGGATGACTTTTGGATAGACTCTTGGATACACTCTGAGGTGCACTCTGGGGTGCACTCTGGGTTGCACTCTGGGTTGCACTCTGGGGTACAGTCTTGTGTACATTCTGGGGTACACACTGGGGTACTCTCTGGGGTACACTCTTGGTTACACCCTATGATGCACTCTGGGGTACACTCTGTGGTGCAATCTGGGGTACACTCTTGGATACTCTCTGGGGTAGACTCTGGAATACTCTCTGGGGTACACTCTGGGATACTCTCTGGGCTATTCTCTAGGCTACACCCTGGAGTACACTCTGGAGTACCTTCTGTGGTATCCCATGGGAGATGCCATGGGATAAATTCTGGGTCACACTCACTGGAACATTTTGAGATACATTCTGGAGATGACTTGGAATCAATCTTATTCATGATCTTGGCAGTGGAGGTACAAAGCTAAATTTGGAGAAGAATAAGATATTAATTACTTTTTTACATTTAGAGGCCTTTTTAGACACATTTTGAATTTATTGATCACATGCTTACCTCAGAAAGTCTTTTAGAAGATGATGTAAAATTCTTAAAGTCACGGCTCTCATTGTTCTTACTCATGCCCGCTTCATCTCTTCTGACCTTGTGTTTGTATATATTACTGTAGTCTACAAGATGAAGGTAATGAAGTGTCATTAGAAGTTGTCAGTATAACACAGTCATTATTTATTACTAATATTGATAGGTATCAATCATCACTTAATAGGAATTTGATACAAACCGCCTCTCATTTTAGATGACGTCTCCTCGTACTTACTGGTAAAGATGTTGGTGTTGGGGTCCTCGTCTGACACATTGTGAGGAAAGTACTCTGGATCCTGACGCAGAAGCTTGTCCAAGTCCAAGCCTCTCAGAAATGCATGACTCTTGATCTCAGATGCTCCCGCTGCAAAATAAGCAAAAAAAAAAAGTTATGTCAAAGATTTTGCCATATCTAAACAGTTTAACTACATCTGAACTCATGATATAACTGAGTCGACATGAAGGAAATAGATTGAAATTTATAGTAGGACAACTAGGAGAATGGACAAACAGATAGAGAAGAGCTGATACTCATGGATATGAACAATATGTCCTAGGAATAATAAGTAAATATAGTAAACTAGCTGTGAGCCCGATGCAAATGCATCGGGATTCTAGAATGTGCATTAATTTGATTATAGTAGTTATAGCTGTTAGCCTGATGCAAATGCATCGGGTATCTAAAATATGTTTATTGTTTTTTTAAAGATTTTTAAATAATAATCGCATCATCAATAGCAATAATATAAGCCATAGCATTATTATTAGCAGTAATAGCAGTATTAATAGCATTATTAGCAGTATTATGAGCATAAATAACAGTATTAATAGCATTAATAGCATTATTATTAGCATTAATAGCATTATTAATAGCATTATTAGCATTAATAATAGCATTAATAACATTATTAATAGCATTAATAGCATTATTATTAGCATTAATAGCATTAATAATAGCATTATTAGCATTAATAATAGCATTAATAACATTATGAATAGCATTAATAGCATTATTATTAGCATTAATAGCATTAATAATAGCATTATTAGCATTAATAATAGCATTAATAACATTATTAATAGCATTAATAGCATTATTATTAGCATTAATAGCATTATTAATAGCATTAATAGGATACATATTAGCATTAATAGCATTAATAGCATAATTAATAGCATTAATAGCATTATTAATAGCATTAATAGCATTATTATTAGCATTAATAGCATTAATAATGGCATTATTAGCATTAATAATAGCATTAATAACATTATTAATAGCATTAATAGCATTATTATTAACATTAATAGCATTATTATTAGCATTAATAGCATTAATAATGCCATTAATAGGATAAATATTAGCATTAATAGCATTAATAGCATAATTAATAGCATTAATAGCATTATTAATAGCATTAATAGCATTATTATTAGCATTAATAGCATTAATAGGATAAATATTAGCATTAATAGCATAATTAATAGCATTAATAGCATTATTAATAGCATTAATAACATTATTATTAGCATTAATAGCATTAATAATAGCATTATTAGCATTAATAATAACATTAATAACATTAATAGCATTAATAGCATTATTATTAGCATTAATAGCATTAATAGCATTATTATTAGCATTAATAGCATTAATAATACCATGAATAGGATAAATATTAGCATTAATAGCAATAATAGCATAATTAATAGAATTAATAGCATTATTAAGAGCATTAATAGGATAAATATTAGCATTAATAGCATTATTAATAGTATTAATAGCATTAATAGGATAAATATTAGCATTAATAGCATAATTAATAGCATTAATAGCATTATTAATAGCATTAATAGCATTATTATTAGCATTAATAGCATTAATAATAGCATTATTAGCATTAATAATAGCATTAATAACATTATTAATAGCATTAATAGCATTCTTATTAGCATTAATAGCATTAATAATGGCATTAATAGGATAAATATTAGCATTAATAGCATTAATAGCATAATTAATAGCATTAATAGCATTATTAATAGCATTATTATTAGCATTAATAGCATTAATAGGATAAATATTAGCATTAATAGCATTAATAGCATAATTAATAGCATTAATAGCATTATTAATAGCATTAATCGCATTATTATTAGCATTAATAGCATTAATAATAGCATTATTAGCATTAATAATAGCATTAGTAACATTATTAATAGCATTAATAGCATTATTATTAGCATTAATAGCATTAATAACATTATTATTAGCATTAATAGCATTAATAATACCATGAATAGGATAAATATTAGCATTAATAGCATTAATAGCATAATTAATAGCATTAATAGCATTATTATTAGCATTAATAGCATTAATAATAGCATTATTAGCATTAATAATAGCATTAATAACATTATTAATAGCATTAATAGCATTATTATTAGAATTAATAGCATTAATAATAGCATTAATAACATTATTATTAGCATTAATAGCATAATTATTAGCATTAATAGCATTATTATTAGCAGTAATATCATTATTATTAGCATTTTTTTTTTTAATTATTATTTTTTATTTAATTATTTATTATTTTTTATTAATTTTTTTATTATATTTTAATTATTTTTATTATTATTAAATTTATTATTTAGGCTGAGACCCAGTTCTCTTTCAGGTCCGCTAAAGGGCTGATATAATTAGCATATATTTAATTTTTTTATTATTATTTTTATTGAATTATTTATTATTTTTAATTTATTTTTTTATTATTTTGTAATTATTTTTTAATTATTTTTTTTATTATTTAATTTATTTATTTTTTTAAGTGAGAGTGAGACACAGTTCTCATTCAGGTCCGCCTTTTTTTTTTTTTTTATTATTATTTTTATTAAATTATTTAATATTTTTTATTTATTTTTTTATTATTTTTTAATTATTTTTAAATTATTTTTTTTATTATTTAATTTATTTATTTTTTTTAAGTCAGACTGAGACACAGTTCTCATTCAGGTCCGCCTTTTTTTTTTTTTTAAATTATTATTTTTATTTAATTATTTATTATTTTTTAATTATTTTTTTATTATTTTTAAATTATTTTAAAATTATTTTTTTTATTATTAAATTTATTTATTTTTTTACTTGCGAGAGGGAGACACAGTTCTCATTGCGGTCCGCCTTTTTTTTTCCCATTGACATACATTACCGGTGTGTCGGCGATTTTATGGCCGGCCACCTGGTTCTATTTGTCGGCCTTAAAATCGCGGACACACCGCTAATGCATGTCTATGGGCAGTGAGCTCGAATTCTGATTGGTCAGCGTTCAATCCGAAATCGGGCTGACTGCCCATAGAGATGCATTAGCGGTGTGTCCGCGATTTTAGGGCCGACAAATAGAACCAGGTGGGCGGCCATAAAATCGCCGACACACCGGTAATGTATGTCAATGGGGAAAAAAAGGCGGACCTGAATGAGAACTGCGTCTCAGTTTTGAGGGGCTCTTCTGATTGGCTGAGGGCAGTATACAGCGACCAATCAGAAGAGGGCCTCAGATCTCATTAAGGTACAATGGCGGATTTTTCGTCCATTGTATCTTAATGAGAAGGAAGAGGACGTCGAAGATGGAAGTTAGCGAAAAGAAGAGAGAAGACCCCCGGGGCCGGAGGAAGAGGACGCCTGGCCGGACGGAGGATCAGATGACAAAGAAGACATGTAAGTATGTGCGGACATGGGGGGGCTGTGCGGACATGGGGTCGGGCTGTGCGGACATGGGGTCGGGCTGTGCGGACATGGGGTCGGGCTGTGCGGACATGGGGTTGGGCTGTGCGGACATGGGGTCGGGCTGTGCGGACATGGGGTCGGGCTGTGCGGACATGGGGTCGGGCTGTGCGGACATGGGGTCGGGCTGTGCGGACATAGGGGGCGGGCTGTGCGGACATAGGGGGCGGGCTGTGCGGACATAGGGGGCGGGCTGTGCGGACATAGGGGGCGGGCTGTGCGGACATAGGGGTCGGGCTGTGCGGACATAGGGGTCGGGCTGTGCGGACATGGGGTCGGGCTGTGCGGACATAGTGGGCGGGCTGTGCGGACATAGGGGGCGGGCTGTTGCGGACATAGGGGTCGGGCTGTGCGGACATAGGGGTCGGGCTGTGCGGACATAGGGGTCAGGCTGTGCGGACATAGGGGTCGGGCTGTGCGGACATAGGGGGCGGGCTGTGCGGACATAGGGGGCGGGCTGTGCGGACATAGGGGGCGGGCTGTGCGGACATAGGGGGCGGGCTGTGCGGACATAGGGGGCGGGCTGTGCGGACATAGGGGGCGGGCTGTGCGGACATAGGGGTCGGGCTGTGCGGAGGCGGGTAGCGATTTGCGGCTCAGGCAGCGACTCGCAATGGCCTCGCGGCCATTGCTCGCGCTACCTGAGCGGTAAATCGCTAAGGTTGTAGCCGAGGCTGTGGATGGATTTTGGGCCAGCGGCTCGCAATGGCCGCTTCGCGGCCATTGCTCGCCCTGGGCCAGCGACTCGCAATGGCCTCGCGGCCATTGCTCGCGCAGCATTGGGCGCTTCGCGCCCAATGTTAAATTCGTATCCACATGACCACGCCGGAAGTAGCGCGCGGAGGGGCGCTTTTCCGATTCGCGATTATATAATAGATACTATTATATGTTACCTGTCCCGAGTCTCTGTGCAGGATTTGTTCTGAGCAGCTGGGTGATGAGTTTTTTAGCAGAGCGGGGTGGAGCCGGATTACACTTCCAAACTATTTTTCCTGTTATATAAAAAAATGAAGGAACATAAAACCTTTTTATTGCACTATAAGATAAAGCAAAGGAAATATCTAAACCAATGGAACCAATCTAAGGGTGCTTTCAGACTACGATTTTTAGGGAGCCGATGCTGTCCGATATAATTCGGACAGCATCGGCTCCCTTCTGATACCTGGAATCGGGTGCCTATTTGGCACCCGATTCCGGCATAAAATCGTAGCCGGAGGCTGAAAAAAAGGAAAAAAAAAAAAAAGTTCATGCTCACCTGCCCCCGAGCCCCCGCCGTCTCCAGCCGTCTTCCTTAAGGCTTCCGGTGGCTCCCGCAGGCTGCCGGTGTCTGCAGAGGTCTTCTACTGCAGTACATAGGACCTGCGGTGATGTCACAGTCATGTGACCGCGGGTTACCATGGTGACCCCGCGGTCACGTGACTGTGACATCACCGCAGGTCCTGAACTGCAGAAGACCTCTGCAGACACCGGCAGCCTGCGGGAGCCACCGGAAGCCTTAAGGAAGATGGCTGGAGACGGCGGGGGTTCGGGGGCAGGTGAGCATGAACTTTTTTTTTTTTTATTTAACCCCTGCGCTCCTGGTTGAGCAGTTTTACTGTACTGAGCATGCTCAGTACAGTAAAATAGGGTCCGAGGAGACATCAGATGTTTCCTCTGACCCTTCTCCATAGGGCCCCATGTTAGGGATCGGGTCAGATCGGATGTGCACTAAATGCCATCCGATTTGGTCCGATCCGAGTCTGTCAGATTTTGTAATCGGATGAAAAAATCGTTGCAGGCAACGATTTTTTTCACCGGAAAAAAATCGGCAAAGATCTGACAGAATCAGATCGGACCAAATCGGATGGCATTTAGTGCACATCCGATCTGACCCGATCCCCATAGGGATGCATGGGGTCCGAAAATCGGTCCGATGTTGTCCGATTTTTATCGGACAGCATCGGAAATGAATAAATCGTAGTGTGAAAGCACCCTAAGATGCAATGATCAGATTATTCTACTTACCTTTGGTAGAGTTTTCTATATACTTCTGTGCAGAATAGCCCCCTTTAAATGGTAGATATCCCATCAGAAATTCATATAGGGTAACTCCCATTGCCCACCAATCCACAGGTCTTCCGTACTTCTGACTCATGATGACCTCTGGAGCTACATAAGCTAGGGTGCCAACAAACTGGAAACCAACAAAAGATATAGATGAGAATTGGGGAAACGATTACTATGACAAATTTTCTATATAAAACCACAATTATAGAAGATAAAATATTAGTGGAAAATTCTATAGAAATGAAGAACATAGAGGAGAACAGGCAAACTTCCTGTAAGTGATGCTGACCTCTTGGTCCTTGAACTCTCTGGAGATGTCTTTCGCTAACTTCTTGCCCGTGTTGCTTTCTGGTATCATCACACCAACTTTTGAAATCCCGA
>JARQOC010000001.1:246658017-246712493 GCA_033576535.1 Allobates femoralis
AGAGTTGGGACCTATGGATTTATTTTTTGTTTATTCATTCATTGATGTAGCATAAGGCTGGGGTCACACTTGAGTTTTTTTCATGCTTTTTTGGAGACTTGCGTTTTTAAAAAAGCATGTAAAAACGCACCCATAGGCCCCCTTGTTAAAAAACGCATGCCCTAATAGCAAAAACGCATGTTTTAATAGCATAAACGCATGTCTGATAGTACCATGCGTTTTTGTGTGAGTTTTTGCTATTATATGATTAGCTGACATCAAAAACGCATGCAAAATCGCATGGTACATTAGTACCATCCAAAAACGCATGCGTTTTCCATAGGGGCCCATGTTAAAAAAACGCATGCGTTTTGTGAATTTATGCGGATTTAAAAACGCATGCAAAAACGCAGGGTGCCATCACACACCTTAAAAAACGCATGCAGAAATGAAAAAACGCATGGAAAAACACATGCGTTTTTAAAAGGCACTACAAAAACGCATGCCAAGTGTGACCCCAGCCTAAGTTTGCATTTTTTAGTTCAGATGGGGTGTTTTCATTGCTTTTTTTTATACTACAGAAAAGCTTTAATTCTGCACTTAATAGCATAATTGCATTTTTACATGTTTTTTTTTTTTCAAAACTGCGTAAAAAAAGCCTGAAAATAGCTCAAAAACTCAGCAAATGCTTAATCTGTTCACATACCAAAACTTTGTGGCTTTGGTGCTTGTTTTATATCTATAGGCAGGGCCATATTTGCCACTAGGCATGTGAGGGCACATGCCTAGGGGCCCAGGTGTTAGGGGGGCGGCACCAGGAGCAAGATAATTTTTTTTTATCTTCCTCCTTCAAACTCTGCAGGAAAACAGATATTTTTTTGGAGGAGGGAGGGGGTGCTTTTAAGACGTGGTTACAAGTGAATATGTGAGCGCTCCAGGCCCCCTCACTTCCGGGGTCAGGGAAGCTCCATTCAGCTTCCTGACCTCGACTTGCGGCGCTCACATGACAGAGGTCAGCAGCATGATCATCACTCACACTGCCGACAGCTCTGCAGGGAGCGCACAGAAAAAGAGGAAGATGTTGGGCTCCAGGTGTGGGAGCCTTGAGCGTGGTAAGGCGTTATAGCCAAAGATAGCAGCCAGGGTGGCGGCCTGGAAAAGGTGGCACAACGGAATGAATGGATGGATGGGGTGGCCTGGAAATAGAGACAGAAGGGGATGGATGGATGGAGGGGGCGGCCTGGAAAAGGGGTCAGAATGGGATGGATGGATGGGGCAGCCTGAAAAAGGGGGCAGAACAGGATGGATGAATGGGGCAGCTTGGAAAAGGGGGCAGAACAGGGTGGATGGAGAGGGCAGCCTGGAACAGGGGGCAGAACAGGATGGATGGGGTAGCCAGTAAAAGGGGGCAGAATGGGATGGATGGATGGATGGATGGGCAGCATGGAAAAGGGGGCAGAAGATGGACATAATGGATGGATGGAGGGGCGGCATGGAAAAGGGGGCAGAAGATGGATGGGGGGGAGTGTGGAAAAGGGGGCAGAACGGGATGGATGGATGGATGGATGGATGGGGCATCATGGCAAAGGGGGGAGAAGCTGGATGGATAGATGGATGGAGGGGGAAAAGACGGATGGATGGGGGGGCGGCATGGAAAAGGGAGAGAAAATGGATGGATGGGGAGAAGGTATATGGATGGATGGGGGAAAATGTACATGGCTGGAAGGATGATGGGGGAGAAGGTACATGAATGGGGGATAGGGAGAAGCTATAAGGATGGATGGGGCATGGGGGAGAAGCTACATGGATGGATGGGGAGGAGAAGCTACTTGGAATGTAGGGAGAGAAGCTAAATGGAACATGGGGGGAGAAGGTACATGGAACATTGGGGAGAAGCTACAATAATGGGGGAGAAGCTACATGGAACATGGGGGAGAAGCTACATGGATGAGAGATGGGAGAGGCTGTGTGGAACATGGGAGGAGAGAGGCTGTGTAGAATATGGGAGGGGAGAGGTTGCATGGAACATGGGAAGGGAGAGGCTGCATTGAACATGGGAGGG
Source organism: Allobates femoralis (assembly GCA_033576535.1). Lineage (NCBI taxonomy): Eukaryota > Metazoa > Chordata > Amphibia > Anura > Aromobatidae > Allobates > Allobates femoralis. Next base: position 246,660,059 of record JARQOC010000001.1, read on the forward strand.
GGATGGGTAAAGGATGAGCTGCATGAGACTTATGGGGTAGGATAAGCAACATGGGATTCAGGGGAATGGGTTTGAGGATGAGCTTCATGGGGCATATGGGGGGTGAACAGTATGGGACATGGGGAAGAAGGATGAGCAGTATGGGACATTTAATCTGCATACACATTTATATAGGGAACGTACTGCTCTGGTGATGTATTGACGATGGTTTTGATTATATATTATTGTATTGCCGGTGGTTCTGGTGATGTACTGACAGGGTTATAGTGATGTACTATTGTATTGATGGAGGTTCTGGTGATGTATTGACTGGTTTTGGTGATGTATTACTGTATTGACAAAGACTCTGGTGATATACTGACAGTGGTTCTGCTGAGTTATTATTGCATTGACAGTGGTTCTGGTGATATACTGACAGGGGCTCTAGTGATGTGTTCTTGTATTGCCGGTGGTTCTGGTGATGTAGTTATGTGGATGTTGTAATCTTTAACGTAACAGACTTGATCCTAAAACATTATAGGGCAAGTTTGCTTGACTAATAATACAGCTGAAAGTCAGTCAAACAATTGACTAAAGCCCCCAAGTACTATAGATAGGTGTCCGATCGCTCAGCAAGCAGCGTGCTTCCTCGGCTCTCCCATATACAGAAGTATTAATTCTTCCCGGTGTTCCTATATACTGTATGGAAGCTGCAGCTAGACATCTCTGGCTGCAGCTTATCACTCAGAAGACAAAAGGAGCTACAGCCTGTAATCGGACATGCTGGATCCTTATTTCCCACAACCAATCATCCCATACACATAAGGGTACCTTTACACATCGCAACCCTAGGAGACAATTTAGGAGACGATATTTCTCTCTGGACTGATTGCCACCCAATTGCCTCCATATTGCGGCGTGTAAATAGGGAATTTCGAGGCTATAACACCAAGGTTGCTTGGTTTCGTTTTGGGAGCAGTGCTCTAAAACCAGGCAACCGAGGGCAACCGACATATCGCTGCCAAATTCCCTATTTACACACCGCAATAAGGAGGCAATTGGGTGGCAATGTGGCAGCGATATTGCCAGGTCACAATATTGCTGCCACATTTGTCTCCTGTGGTTGCGGCGTGTAAAGGTACCCTTAGACTGTCCTCGCAGGTTTAGCCAACTTTAGTCTCATATGTATGGAGTTCTCGTAACTACTATCTGAAGACTACGAGCACTGACACCTGTGAACCCCCTGAGTGCTGGAATTCAGATCAAAGATAGGACACATAGTTAAGGAGAAAAATATCAAAAGACTGAACATATGATCAGCAGGTCATTTTTACATTGCCGTGCATGAGTTCATTCCTTTTAGCATTTCATTTTGTTGCTTTTTCAGGCGGAATACTGAGTGGATCTGCCTGAAAAATAAAATGATGTATCTACATACACTTAAGGTACCTTTACACGCTGCAATCGCGGCTGGGAATCCTGACGGCGATATGTCGCCATGGAACAATCGCCGTCAAATTGCCTCCCAGTTGCGGCATGTAATTGGGGATAAATCGCCTCTCGCCAGTGGCCTGATTTCAGAGCAGTGCTCAGGAAACAGGCAACAGGCGAGAGGCGATTTATCGCCGCGAAAATCCCCAATTACATGCCACAACTGGGAGGCAATTTGACGGCGATTGTTCCAGGGCGACATATCGCCGTCAGGATTCCCAGCCGCGGTTGCGGCATGTAAAGGTACCTTTAGTCTGACTGATCAGTGGGGATGGGGGGCCGCTGAAAGTGCCTAGGTGGCAGGAACTCCAAATTCAGCCCTGTCTGTAGGCTTCAATGAGGAGCCTGAAAAAAATTATTGTGAATTAAGCAGGTACAAAACACGGCTGCATTTATAAGTGCAGAATCAAAGCTTTATTGCATTTTATTTTTATTAAGACATTTAAAAACATTGAATCAAATTTGCATCGAAAAGGAATCAAATAAGGGGAAAACCACATATAAAGGCAGCAAAAATGCAATAAGTAGAGAAGACATGCATGTATGATTTCAGCCATGTACATTGATTCTGAAATGCTGCAACATTTCAGAGAATCAGGGTACAGTAAGGGTACTTTTACACACAGAGATAAATTGCTTGCAACTCACTGGTTGCAGTGAAATCATGGACACATTGTTCCATTTTGTTGCCATGTACAAATGAAATAATGTGTCCATGATTTCACTACAACCAGTGAGTTGCAAGCAATTTATCTTTGTGTGTAAGGGTACCTTTACATGCCGCAGCTTTTGGTGGCGATAGGAGGTGATCTAACGTGCGCGCGGTTGTTCATGGTTGCCTCAGATCGCCGATGATGCTTTTACACGCGGTAATTTCGCCCTCAACCTAAGGCGATGTGTCGCCCCGGAAATCGCCACGCCAACAGCGGGAAACATCACGTAGACTTTCCTCGCCGCTTCACACGCCGCAATCCCCAAAGGAATGTGGGTGTACATGTTCAGTGCGGCGAGAACATAGGCGTGCCAAATTGTTGTACACCGCGCCCCAAACATGCTCATTGGACAACGCAATAGCATTATGATTGGCCAGGCTGCGCTGGAAGGCTGGCTAATACATGACGCCATTGTGTATCGGAGTATGTGATTAATACACGCTTGTGTCGTCGTTAGTGGCTGCTGCGACACACTTTCGAGGCGCTATAGCGTCACACAGGAGCGGTTTTGTGCAGGACAGTGGCTTACACTACACAATGGCTATGTGTCAGCCAATGGGAACACAGTAGCCACCACCAATCATCGCTGACGGGGCGCGGACTCCAGCACGCTGTGGCACACTTACGGGAAATCAATAGGCGACGCAGATTCCATCACTATCGTCTGTTCACAATCCAAAAGCCGTGAATCTCACCTTCATGATTGCCTCTGATTTTGGGGCAGTGCTCTGTAATCGGAACCAGGCGACAGGTTTTTTATCGCCGCCAAATTCCCAAATTACACACCGCAACTGGGAGGCAATTTGCTGTCGATGGTGCCATATCGACATATCGCTAGACTGATTACTTGCCGCGGTTGCGGCATGTAAAGGTACCCTAACACTTTAAAAATTGACAGAGACTGAACTGCATAGGAGACTAGTTAACACAATGTTTTGTTCCTGGCAGCTTCTGCTCATCCCTGCCCCTCCAATAACAAGTTTCTCCCTGCATAAGTGTTTAAGGAGAAACTTGTGAGGGTACCGTTACACGTTGCAACATTGCATTTGCAATTTGCTGGTTGCAGTGAAATCATGGACACATTGTTCCATTTGTACATGGCAACAAAATAGAACAATTTGTCCCATGATTTCACTGCAACCAGCAAATTGCAAGTGAAATTGCATGTAATGTTGTGACGTGTAACGGTACCCTGAGTCGCTGGTAATGGTTAAGAGCCAAACATACCTGGCTGAAATCATGTAAGTGAATCAAGTAAGTGATACGGTATTGACTGAAAGTGTTGGGAGCCTTGAAATTGTTGCAGAATATGAAGCGTTTCTCACACAAACGTATTGCAATTACAGATGTTTTGCCATACACGTTGATTTCCTTTGTGTGTATTGGACCAACAAAAAAACAGAGAAAAGGCAAATTGGTTATAATTTCACACAAAGCCCCCAAAATGAACTGAACAAAATTGTCAGCACCTTTACAAAATGGTGAGCAAACAACTTTGTTTCAAGCATGTGATGCTTGTTCAAGCTCAGCTGTGACAAGTAGATGTGGGCAATATAAAAAATCACACCTGAAACCAGATAAACAGGGGAGACATTGACTCAGTTCTTGCATTGAATTTCTCTGTGGGCCACACCAAGCATAAAAATACAGAAAGAGGTAAAGAGATATGTTTGAGGAATTGAGAACCAAAATATTTCAAAAATATCAACAATCTCAAGGTTATAAGTCCATCTCGAGAGATCTTGGTGTTCCTTTGTCAATGGTGCTCAATATATTTAAGAAGTTTAGAATATATGGCACTGTAGCTAATCTCCCTGGACGGAGACCACAGAGAGAAATGGATGAAAGGCTGCAATGCAGGATAGTTTAGATAGTGGATAATAGCACCAATTAAGTTCCAAAGAAAGTAAAGCTCTCCTGCAGGCTCAGGACGCATCTATATCAGGACAAACCATCCGTACATATGTGAATAAAATGAAATGCTATAGCAGGACACCCAAGAGAACCCCACTGCTGCCAAAAAGACATAAAAAAAAGATAGACTACAGTTTGCCAAAAAATACAGCTAAAATCTTTCTGAGAAAGTGTTTTGTGGACAGATTAGACCAAGATTGAGCTTTTTGGTCAAGCAATGATGGAATGAAGTCTACAAAATAGGTTACACAGTACCTATAGTCAGATATTGTAGAGGTTCAAAGATCTTACGAGGTTGTTTTGCTGCCTCTGCCACTGGGTGCATAAGAGGATGGACCTGTGCTGAGATCACCAGATATGGGTGTAGTATAGGAAGCTCTGTAGAAGAGAGACTGCATTTTAGTTCAGACAGAGTTGTAAGGACATTTGAGAAGGAAAGACGTGTCTTGGTGCTGTTGATGTGGGAGTACAGAAGCAATAAGATTCAGCAAAATGAACCTATTGCAGCAACACTTCTATTAGCAGGCAAGTGGGCCCTAATCAGCTGTAAGGCAGCAATAGTGTGCTGGACTCTGGGAACAGCATTGAATAGAAGGTGGATTCCAGCAGACCAGTGGTGCATTTACTAGGGCAGTGATGGCGAACCTATGGCACGCGTGCCAGGGGTGGCACGCAGAGCCGCCTCCGCTGGCACGCGGCCTCGCCACTACACTGCCGCTTTGATCTGCTGGCGTGCGGCGCGGCACCGGCAGATCAAAGCTGTGTTGGAGCAGAGGAGACATTGCTCCTCTCTCCGACACTCTTCCTAGATGGTGGGCGGGACTTTTCCCTATGGGCCGCCACCTGTAGGGTGCGGGGGCCGCCCTCTCCTCCAGCCTCAGTACTGCTCTGTCACCGAGCGGCCACGGACGTGAAGGGGGCGGGGCCACGGACGTGAAGGGGCGGGGCCACGGACGTGAAGGGGCGGACCGTTTCCCCAAAGCAGTGCCCTTCTCACAGCAATCAGGAGGCCCTCCCAGCGTCTTCATCTCATTCTGATCTCTCTGAGATGATCATGTGACCCCTGATGCCTCCCCTGATGTGACATCATCACAGGTCCTACTGGTATATGTGAGTATCATGTCTGTGTGTGTCTTTCTGAGTGTCGTTCTGTCTGTCAGAATGTCTCTATCTGTGTGTTTGACAGTGTCTGTGTGTCTCTCTGTCTCTACACAACACTATACAGTATATACAGGTCCACACTACATGCTGTACTAGTGTGCCTATATACTGTATATATAGTGTGGACCTGTATATACAGTATAGTGCTGTGTATACAAGATATAACCAACAGTCTCAGATGTGCCCAGGGTCCGCAGCGTGTAACGCGCCCAGGGTCCGCAGCGTGTAAGGTGCCCAGGGTCCGCAGCGTGTAAGGGGCCCAGGGTCCGCAGCGTGTAACGCGCCCAGGGTCCGCAGCGTGTAACGCGCCCAGGGTCCGCAGCGTGTAACGCGCCCAGGGTCCGCAGCGTGTAACGTGCCCAGGGTCCGCAGCGTGTAACGTGCCCAGGGTCCGCAGCGTGTAACGTGCCCAGGGTCCGCAGCGTGTAAGGTGCCCAGGATCCGCAGCGTGTAAGGTGCCAAGGGTCCGCAGCGTGTAAGGTGCCCAGGGTCCGCAGCGTGTAACGTGCCCAGGGTCCGCAGCGTGTAAGGTGCCCAGGGTCCGCAGCGTGTAAGGTGCCCAGGGTCCGCAGCGTGTAACGTGCCCAGGGTCCGCAGCGTGTAACGTGCCCAGGGTCCGCAGCGTGTAAGGTGCCCTGGGTCCGCAGCGTGTAAGGTGCCCAGGGTCCGCAGCGTGTAAGGTGCCCAGGGTCCGCAGCGTGTAAGGTGCCCAGGGTCCGCAGCGTGTAAGGTGCCCAGGGTCCGCAGCGTGTAAGGAGCCCAGGGTCCGCAGCGTGTAAGGCGCCCAGGGTCCGCAGCGTGTAAGGCGCCCAGGGTCCGCAGCGTGTAAGGCGCCCAGGGTCCGCAGCGTGTAAGGCGCCCAGGGTCCGCAGCGTGTAAGGCGCCCAGGGTCCGCAGCGTGTAAGGCACCCAGGGTCCGCAGCGTGTAAAGTGCCCAGGGTCCGCAGCGTGTAAGGTGCCCTGGGTCCGCAGCGTGTAAGGTGCCCAGGGTCCGCAGCGTGTAAGGTGCCCAGGGTCCGCAGCGTGTAAGGTGCCCAGGGTCCGCAGCGTGTAAGGAGCCCAGGGTCCGCAGCGTGTAAGGCGCCCAGGGTCCGCAGCGTGTAAGGCGCCCAGGGTCCGCAGCGTGTAAGGCGCCCAGGGTCCGCAGCGTGTAAGGCGCCCAGGGTCCGCAGCGTGTAAGGCGCCCAGGGTCCGCAGCGTGTAACGCGCCCAGGGTCCGCAGCGTGTAACGCGCCCAGGGTCCGCAGCGTGTAAGGCGCCAAGGGTCCGCAGCGTGTAAGGCGCCCAGGGTCCGCAGCGTGTAAGGCGCCCAGGGTCCGCAGCGTGTAAGGCGCCAGGGTCCGCAGCGTGTAAGGCGCCCAGGGTCCGCAGCGTGTAAAGTGCCCAGGGTCCGCAGCGTGTAAGGTGCCCTGGGTCCGCAGCGTGTAAGGTGCCCAGGGTCCGCAGCGTGTAAGGTGCCCAGGGTCCGCAGCGTGTAAGGTGCCCAGGGTCCGCAGCGTGTAAGGCGCCCAGGGTCCGCAGCGTGTAAGGCGCCCAGGGTCCGCAGCGTGTAAGGCGCCCAGGGTCCGCAGCGTGTAAGGCGCCCAGGGTCCGCAGCGTGTAACGCGCCCAGGGTCCGCAGCGTGTAACGCGCCCAGGGTCCGCAGCGTGTAAGGCGCCAAGGGTCCGCAGTGTGTAAGGTGCCCAGGGTCCGCAGCGTGTAACGCGCCCAGGGTCCGCAGCGTGTAAGGCGCCCAGGGTCCGCAGCGTGTAAGGCACCCAGGGTCCGCAGCGTGTAAGGCGCCCAGGGTCCGCAGCGTGTAAAGTGCCCAGGGTCCGCAGCGTGTAAGGTGCCCAGGGTCCGCAGCGTGTAAGGCGCCCAGGGTCCGCAGTGTGTAAGGTGCCCAGGGTCCGCAGTGTGTCACGTGTATACAGCAGGCAGTTTCTAATGTTTTTACAGTCTGCAGTCTCTAATGTGTATACGGCCCGCAGTCTGTAGTGTGCAGCATCACAAAATTTTCCTGAGAGTTCTCTCTGTGTTCTTCACGGTGTCTCCATGGATCCTGTTCCTCTCTACGCCCAGCACTGGACTTTCTGCCGCCACCTTTCATCTTTCCCCATCTTTAGGATCAGGCTGAGTCTGGGCTATCTATATACCACAGCATCCTATCTATAAAGCACAGCCTCCTGGGTATGCTGGGTATAATTCTCCTGTTTACTGAGTGTAATCCTCAGTCTCTGTATTATTCTGTATATATACACTGCATAGTACCACTTCTCCTGTCCTGTATACTGGGTGTAATCATCAGTGTCTATATTATTCTGTATATATACACTGCACAGTACCACTTCTCCTGTCCGGTATACTTGGTGTAATCCTCAGTATCTGTAGTATTCTGTATATATACACTGCATAGTACCACTTCTCCTGTCCTGTATACTGGGTGTAATCATCAGTGTCTATATTATTCTGTATATATACACTGCACAGTACCACTTCTCCTGTCCGGTATACTGGGTGTAATCCTCACTATCTGTATTATTCTGTATATATACACTGCATAGTACCACTTCTCCTGTCCTGTATACTGGGTGTAATCATCAGTGTCTATATTATTCTGTATATATACACTGCACAGTACCACTTCTCCTGTCCGGTATACTGGGTGTAATCCTCAGTATCTGTAGTATTCTGTATATATACACTGCACAGTTCCTCTTTTCCTGTCCTGTATACTGGGTGTAATCCTCAGTATCTGTATCATTCTGTATATATACACTGCACAGTGCCACTTCTCCTGTCCTGTATACTGGGTGTAATCCTCAGTGTCTGTATTTTTCTGTATATATACACTGCACAGTACCACTTCTCCTGTCCTGTATACTGGGTGTAATCCTCAGTATCTGTATTATTCTGTATATATAGACTGCACAGCACCACTTCTCGTCCTGTATACAGGGTGTAATCCTCAGTATCTGTATTATTCTGTATATATACTCTGCACCTCTGCACAGTACCACTTCTCCTGTCCTGTATACTGGATGTAATCCTCAGTATCTGTATTATTCTGTATATATACACTGCACAGTTCCTCTTCTCCTGTCCTGTATACTGGGGTCAAGGATAGGGCAATACTACCAGGGGGCAAGATGGGGCATATTACTATGTGATGGGGACAAGGATGGGGCACATTACTGCTGGATGGGGCATATTACTGCAAAGGAATAAGGATGGGGCATATTAATGGCAAGTGGACAAGGATGAAACACATCACTGCAGGATGGGGCATATTACTTCAAGGGGACACGGATAGGGCATATTACTGCAAGGGGAGAAGGATAGGGCATTACTGCAGGGTGGGGCATATTACTGCAAGGGGACAAGAATGTGGCATATTACTGCAGGATGGGGCATATTGCTGCAAGGGGACAAGGATAGGGCATTACAGCAGGATGGGGCATTACTACATGATAGGGGCAGGATGGGGACATTACCACAAGGGACAAGGATGGGACATTACCGAAGAGGACAAGGATGGGGAATACTACAAGGGGATAAGGATAAAGACATTACTACAATAAGGAGGTCAGGATAGGAACATTACTGCCAGGAGAGGGTCAGGATGGAGCACAACTGCAAGGAGAGGGTCAGGATGGGGCCATAAATGCATGGAGATGGTCAGGATGGATCATATAGCTAGGAGAAGATCAGGATGGAGCACATTGCTACAAGGAGAAGATCAGGATGGAGCACATAACTGCAAAGAGAGGGTCGGGATGGAGCACATTACTGCAAGGAGAGGGTCAGGATGGAGCACCTTACTGCAAGGAGAGGGTCAGGATGGAGCACCTTACTGCAAGGAGAGGGTCAGGATGGAGCACCTTACTGCAAGGAGAGGGTCAGGATGGAGCACCTTACTGCAAGAAGAGGGTCAGGATAGAGCACATTACTGCAAGGAGAGGGTCAGGATGGAGCACATTACTGCAAGGAGAGGGTCAGGATGGAGCACATTACTGCAAGGAGAGGGTCAGGATAGAGCACATTACTGCAAGGAGAGGGTCAGGATGGAGCACATAGCTACAAGGAGAGGGTCAGGATGGAGCACATAGCTACAAGGAGAGGGTCAGGATGAAGCACATTACTGCAAGGAAAGGGACCAGGATTTCAGCATGAAATCTGCTTGCATTTTATGATAAAATCTATCTCCTATCTGTCTAATATTCTGCATTTTTTCCATACAGATCAATCCACCTGCTGTTTCTAGAAAGGGCAGTGGCAGCGGCTCAGCTTCAATGTGCAGTACACATGAGCTGGATGACCACTGCCGAAGAGAAGAGAAGACTGCAAAGGTAAGTTTAAAATGAATTAATTGTTAAAATAATTGAATTGATCATCAGTGTTTCAGGACTACAAGCCCTGTACAGGAAAGAGAGTTAGCATCTGCTGGCTCTCCCCCCTGTGCAGCGCTTGTGATTACTCCTGCTGTAATTTAGGTTATATTATCGTATTGGCACTTCGCCATAAATAATTTCGTTTTGGGTTGCGGTTTGGGCACTCGGCCTCAGAAAGGTTCGCCATCACTGTACTAGGGTATCAGCTAGCAAGCGCTCCCTTATGTTAGTCTCTACAAGTCTGGAGTTACCCCCTGAAGCCCATCAGCTTTTACTGGTGATAGAATCTCATTCTGTGCAAGCCACCTGGGTGGAACGAGCTGTTGGTGTACTGACAAGCTGTCTGCTTCCTAGGAGTATGGTTACAGACAAGAAGTTGCTTTTGTTATTCTTTGCTTCCCTGTCTGTCTTTCCTTTCCTTGGTTTTTAGTAGTGCAATGGTGAGACTAGCACTCTTGCCGGCCTACTCTCTAGTAAGGGTGAGTTTATGGAAAGCTAAGGCCTAGGTATCCTGTGCGGCAACAGGGTGAAAAAAATCCATATAGGGACATTGTGGAGCTCAGGGAACAGCTGCAGGTGGGTGCAGGAGGTGTCCCTTTTCCCCTGTCCCTAGCGCCAAGGTCCACCATTGTTTGTGTACCCTCATTTGTTATGTTGTGTGCTGGACAACCATAGGTCTGTGCACAAGTGTTATATGGTATATTCGGACACACATCAGTCCAAGAGTGACATCATCACCAGCCAAAACATTTGACACACCTGACGCAGAGTCTTTCAAAGGAGATGACAGGTCTGGTGATCTCAGATCATGCCCAGACTCAGCCAGAGCCAAACATAGCCCTGCCAGATATGTTTTCTGGGTGGAGGGATACATTTAGGGAGTTTAGGGAGTTTTAGAAGGCTTGCAACTTGTAGTTCAAGCTCCGCTCTTGTTCTTAAGGGAGTGAGGAACAGCAAGCTGAGATAGTAGTCTCTCTTTTATAGAGTGATCCCCAGTCCTAGGCTTTTTCTCTGCTGAACGACTTTCAGTCATTACGGTCTGTGGACAAGTTTTTTTGCAGCTCTAGCCCTTGTGTATGGTGACCCTGATGGCGTCTCTCTTGCAGAGTCTAAACTCTGCAGGCTCCAGCAGGGGGTGTGGCTGGCTGAGGGATATTTCTCACACTTCCACAGAGGGGCCACTGACACTCTTTGGAATGATTCTGCACTTAGGAGTCAATTCTGTCAGGGGTTGTCAAGTAGGTTAAGGGATTCTCTGGCTCAGTATGCTATTCCAGAGTCACCATAGCCATTGCTATTAGGGTGGATGAATGCCTCAGGGAGAGACCTACTCTGCCTCTACCCCTGTTGTTCTCCCTAGGGAGGAAATCCCACAGGTGTAGGTTGACTAACCCATGTAGTGGGGGGAGTATGACCCCTCATTCAAGGTCACCTATAATTCGCTGTTGGATGGGGGCATGCTTCTACTGTGGTCAAGTCTCCTCTTGTTGTCTGGTGTCAGTGATGGTGCACTGTATGTGAATGATCTGCCATACAGTGCACTATCACTGGGACCCCAGGATCTACAACAAGGGATCAAGTGTCCTCTTGTTGTAGTCTCTGGGGTAATGGTGATGGTGCACTGTATGGCAATTGGAATTGTTAGCGGATACTATGTCGATTATGGAGAGTGCCTGTGTACCTGAACATTAGAGCTCCCCCAGAAGTAACCCCATTTTGGAAACTAGACGCCCCAGGGAACTTATCTTGATGCATAGTGAGCACTTTGAACCCCCAGGTGCTTCACAAATTGATCTGGAAAAGTGAAAAAGTACTTTTTTTTCCACAAAATCATTTATTTCTTCATTTTTACGTATCCTGGAGGTTCAAAGTGCTCAATATGTATCTAGATAAGTTCCTTGGGGGGGTCTAGTTTCCAAAATGGGGTCACTTGTAGGGGAGCTCCAATGTTTAGGAACACAGGGGCTCTCTACATATGCAACATGGTGTCCACTAACAATTAGAGCAAATTTTTCATTCAAATCGTTAGTGGACACCATGTCACGTATGGAGAGCCCCTGTGTGCCTAAACATTGGAGCTCCCTCACAAGTGACCCCATTTTGGAAACTAGACCCCCCAAGGAATTTATCTAGATGGGTGGTGAGCACTTTGAACCCCCAGGTGCTTCACAAATTAATCCATAAAAATGCTAAAAGAATTTTTTTGTGGAAAAAAAAAGTAATTTTTCATTTCTACAGATCAATTTGTGAAGCACCTGGGGGTTCAAAGTGCTCACTATGCATCTAGGTAAGTACAATGGGGGGGTCTAGTTTCCAAAATGTGGTCACTTGTGGTGGAGCTCCAATGTTTAGGCACACAGGGCTCTCTACACGTGACATGGTGTCCGCTAACAATTTGAATGGAAAATTAGCTCCAATTGTTAGCGGACACCATGTCGCGTATGGAGGGCCCCTGTGTGCCTAAACATTGGAGCTCCCCATCAAGTGACCCCATTTTGGAAAGTAGACCCCCCAAGGAACTCATCTAGATGCATAGTGAGCACTTTGAACCACCAGATGCTTCACAAATTGATCCGTAAAAATGAAAAAGTCCTTTTTTTCACAAAAATGTTCTTTTAGCCTCAATTTTTTCATTTTCACATGGGCAACAGGATAGAATGCATCCTAAAATTTGTCGGGCAATTTCTCCCGAGTACACCGATACCTTATATGTTGTCATAAACCACTGGGCGCACGGCAGAGCTTGGAAGGGAAGAAGCGCCATTTGACTTTATGAATAGAAAATTAGCTCCAAAAGTCAAATGGCACTTCTTCCCTTTTGAGCCCTGCTGTGCGCCCAAACAGTGGTTTATGACCACATATGAGGTATCGGTGTACTCAGGAGAAATTGCCCAATAAATTTTAGGATCCATTTTACCCTGTTTCCCATGTGAAAATGAAAGAATTAAGGCTAGAAGAACATTTTTGTTGGAAAAATTAAAATGTCCATTTTTTCCTTGCACATTGCTTTAGTTCCTGTGAAACACCTGAATGGTTAATAATCTTCTTGAATGTAGTTTTGAGTAGCTTGGGGGGTGCAGTTTTTGGAATGGTGTCACTTTTGGGTGTTTTCTGTCACATCGGCCCATCAAAGGGACTTCAAATGTCATGTGGTCGCTAAAAAAAATGGTTTTGTAAATTTTGCTGCATAAATGATAAATTGATGAAGAACTTTGAACCCTTATAACTTCCTAACAAAAAATGTTTTTTGCAAAAATGTGCCGATGTGAAGTAGACATGTGGGAAATGTTATTTATTAACTATTTTGTGTCACATAACTCTCTGGATTAACAGAATAAAAATTCAAAATCAGAAAATTGCGACATTTTGGAGTTTGACCCCAGCTTCCTTGGCTGGATTAGGCTTCTGTACTCACAGCCGACGGCAAAAATTCGAGCAAATGGGTCACTGTCTGGGTGCTTTCCCCTTCACAGGGGAACGAGGCAGGGTTGCCCGCTATCCCCACTGCTCTTTGCCTTAGCGATAGAGCCCTTGGCTTCGAGAATACGGCGCCATGCGGACATAGTGGGGTTCAGATATGGACAAATGGAGGAGAAGGTAGCCCTCTATGCGGACGATCTTCTTCTGTTTCTGGCTGACCCAGACGAATCTTTGCGTAGTGCCATGACGCTGCTTACCCAATTTGGGGCTATTTTGGGCCTGACTATAAACTGGGAAAAATCTGCTATTCTGCCTCTGGACCCAACTGTGATTGACATACCTCATGTGCCGGTTGTAGACAACTTCAAATATTTGGGAATCACTGTATCTAGCACCATCACTGATTATGAGCGTTTGAATCTCGTGCCACTGATGGATAAGATTAAACAAAAGATCAAAGCCTGGGCCAAATTGCACCTGTCGGTGGTGGGGGGGTGAACTTGTTGAAGATGGTGGTCATGCCTCAGCTTCTGTACGTCCTGCATAATTCCCCAATAAGGCTTCCGCATAACAGATTTTTCAAAATTAATGCATTATTTAGGGAACTTATCTGGGGGAAGAAGTGCGCTAGGATAAAGCTGGAACATTTGCAAAGGAGGAGGGAGGTCTGGCGTTGCCCAACCCATGGCTCTACTTTATATCTTCACAGTGTCAACATATGGCGGGGGGTGCGGAGTGCACGGCCGAGAGACAGGGGGGAGGTCGAGATATTCTCCAATTTTTGGTGGCTAGGGGACCTCTGCTGTCTAAACTGGAGTCTGATGGTTTGAGAAAGTGGATGTCTAAGGTTCCCACGGTGAGGCTCATGGTTAGAGTGTGGGATAAGATGAAGAGTCAGAGGAATTGTAGGTTTTACACGTTATGCTCCCATTTGGGATAACCCACATTTACCACAACTGCAGGCCTTGAAGGGGTTCGCACACTGGCGTCGTGTGGGCATCTGGTGGCTTTCACAGCTGGTGGAGGGAGGAGTTTTTAAAACATTCGAAGCATTAAGAGGCGAATTTTCGCTCCCACACTCCTCGTTCTACCAGTACCTACAGGTCAGACATGCATATACCGCACAGACTCACATATTCAAAATTGCTATACATCAGGATGCTATTGTTACCATGATGGGTATCCAGACCTCTACTAAAGGAATCATCTCTTTTGTGTATGGGGGGCTCCTGTCAACTAGTTTGTCGGGACACCCAATACGGGCATTGGAGAAGTGGGAACAACAAATAGATGGTATAACGGCGGATCATTGGGAATCTATACGGAACATGACTCCTCGACTATCACTGAGTGAGCCGGGCCGTCTGTCTCAGCTGTATATCCTCTATAGGGTATACAGGACGCCTAAGTGGTTATTTGACAAAGGCTTGAGACAGACTTCATGTTGCCCCAGGTGCACACTGGAGGGTGCTGACATACTCCACATGTTGTTGACGTGTCCTCGCCTTCAGGTGTTCTGGATTGTGGTTCTTAATCTAATACATATGGCTACGGAGCAGGATGTCCCCAGGGATCCGACCGTTTGTGTGCTGGGCTATGTGAAGGAGGTTGGAGGTGATGAGTATATACGACTTGCGGTTGCTAGAATGCTCTATATGGCTAGGAAATTGATAGCACTACATTGGACCTCGGATGTGGCTCCCACACGTAGAGAATATGTACGAAAACTAAACTTAATTGTTCATAGGGAAAAACTGATCTACCCTAAACGGGAAAGACCAAATGTGTTTGATAAAATATGGGCAGCATGGATGGGCCTTCAGGCACTGTCAGCAGATGGCTAACCACTCCGGAATCTAATCTGTGGTACTGGGGCTTTGTGGTTGCTATATTGATTGCTGGGTAATGTGTATTCACTGTTACGTTTATGCCATTTTTCTCTGCTTGAAAGGAGTATATCAATGGACCGGGAAAGGGGAGGGGGTAGGTTGGGAGAGGGGTGGGATGGGGTTGAGGGATTTTATGCATTACTGTTGTAATGTCTAAGTATGTGTTTTATATATGTTTAAAACGTTATATATGTTTAAAACTGAATAAAAACTATCTGATTTAAAAAGAAAATTGCGACATTTTCAAAATTGTCCCCAAATTTTCATTTTTTTCACAAATAAACGCAAAAATTATCGACCTAAATTTACTACTAACATGAAGCCCAATATGTCATGAAAAAACAATCTCAGAATCGCTAGGATCCGTTGAAGTGCTCCAGAGTTATTACCTCATAAAGGGGCACTGGTCAGAATTGCAAAAAATGGTAAGGTCTTTAGCGTCAAAATAGACTGGGTGATGAAGGTGTTAATTAACAAAAAAAAAAAAACCCTCCAACATAATTCACAGGGATTATCTTCACTTCTGCTGCATATCTCTGTGAGCAGACGCCCATTGTCTGTGACAATGCCTCTGATCGGCTGTTGGGTCCCTCTGCAGTGAATATCTAGGAAGTTAATGAGCAGCACCAGAAGTAGACACGGTGGGGTAGTGGAACACGGTAAGTATAATGCTGTTTAACAATTATTTTCTATATTTTTACAGCTCCCCTGCCCCGAACCCAAACCTGAACTGTAACACGTACTTATCAGGAAAGTCTGTGTTCAGGATCTGTGCCTAAACACTACTTGTTCAGTACAGACCCATCACTATTCATAATCAGTCATAAGTAACAATTATAAAAACTACAACAAAGCAAAAATAAAGCCGGCCCTACTCATAAGAATTTACAATCTACAATGAAGTGGAGGTGATACAAAATACAGGTGTGTATTTGCAATGATGGTCCAGCCATCTTGAAGAAATGGGGTATTGGTAAAGGCTGCATGAGTGATCACCAGCCAATCTGTGTTTGATGGAGTTTAACTATGAGTTTTGTTCACAGGAAGAGTGAATGGTCTATATATAAAGGACTTCAATTATGGATAGACTGCCTTAAAAAGATGTTTTTTTGGCAAGTGCCTAAAACTTTGTAAGTTGTGGATAGTCCTAATTTCTTGGGGTAGAGCATGCCAGAAAATTGGTGCAGCTCTGTAGAAATGTTGGAGCCGGGAGTAGTAGGTTCATAGGAAGTGTTGTTAGACCCACATATGACCCACCTAGACACCAGGGCAATGGGGTGATCGGAAGCAGGCCAGGTTCGGTTCTTTGGGGAAAGTCACGGTGGCATGACCCGGCTCCGTGACCCTGGCGGTGTCATAAAAATGGGGGATAATTTATAATGGGATTAATTTGTGATGCCACCCGTGGTTTTCGGCACCCGATGGATGGCTGACGCTGTGGTTCAGATTCACTGGAGCAGTTGGTGATGCAGCAGAGATGTTACAGCTCTCCACAGGTAGAGGGTGGCCCAGGCAGTTATTAGGTCTATTTGATGATAGTTTTTAATATAGTGCAGGGCAGGTGACGCAGTAAATAATATAAGGACACAGCAGGGTGCAGTGTTCACGTTTTACTCACAGTTCAGACAGTTCTTCGAGGTTTTCAACAACCAGCCGGGTGCTGTGTCCTCCGAGTCAGGGATCCAGCCAACTCTCAGATAACTTAGGTTCACATTACCTGGACCCCCTTCTGGTGTACCTCTCTGGGTCATCTCTCTGTGCTGGCTCTCGCCCTCCTGCCCTGCGCCTCCCACTCAGTCTCCCAGCCAGCAGCCGCGAGTCCTGTCGGGCGGCGTCCTCTCAGTCCCCTTGACGCTATGTGGCTGCCTTTTCAGGGATTAAGTGTGGGTTTGGCTGCTGCACTTGAAGATACCACAGCCTCCGGTTAGCTAGCTGAGTCCTACAGTCTCTCTTCTAGTCTGGGGCCGGTCCCCTCTGTAGCCCGGTCCCTCCACCCGACTCCGGTCATGGTCGGCGTGGATACGGGCACCAAGGGTGGATTCCTCACTTCCCGTGCCCCTGGAACCCCTTCAGTCTCTTTTAGAGCCCTTCACTGACTCCTCTGTCCGTCTTCACCTTTCCTTGTCTTGGGATGAGCTCCAACCGGCTCCAGTCCCCAGGACCACTCACTTCGTCACTGCACTCGTGGCAGATTCCAGTCACCAACTCCTCACTAATTGTCTTCTTCTCGATCTTTCTACACATCTCTAACGTCAGTCACGTTTTCTCCATCCCCAACGTACGTCCTCTGTTGTCACTACTTCCTTCACTACTTCCTAGTGTGCTCCCCTTATCTACTTCCTCCAGCCACACCCCTTACCTAGTTCCCCTCCAGCCTGAGATGGGGCCTTCCCTAAATAAGGTCCTGGAGTGGGTAACGGGTAGTATCCCCCTCCTTACCCGAGAGAAGGGTACCACACCTCTGGCTGAGGTGCAGTACATCTGTGGTCCCTCAGGGGTGCCACACATATATAAGTTCAGACTCTGCTGAAATATAATTGTGGAACACGGATGTGAAAACCAGCCTAACATAAATACATTCATTTAAAATATATATCTTTCCATTGGTTCTACTAAATACTATGTAATTAATCAATAAATGTATCCTTTTAGGGGAAATTATCTCAGGAAACAAGAAACCTCTACACTTAGGTTTAATTAAAAATATATATCTTTATTGAATACAAAATGAGTTAAAATAATTAAAAGATAATTAATAATTAAAAGATTACAGTGTGCCACCAAAGCAAAGGAAACGTACACCAGACTGATCACAATTAAAGACTTAGTAATAGTATATAGCACAATTAGGCATTACAGTTTTAACTGTATAGGTGCCACAAATAAAGATAGTAGGGAAATTTAGTATAAAAATACCTCTGCAATTCAAAAATACTAACAAACACTAATATGCACTTTATAGCCATGAAGGGTTAAAAACCGCATGAGACATCAGAGGGTGAATAGAATATTGATTTATTAGTCAACATGTTTCAGGGCTCCCAGAAATGAACTAAAACATGCCAATATTAAATTGATTTTTGATGATATTCTACAGTAATTCAATGAGATGCACTAGTAAATACTTGTAGTGATTCAATAGAATCCTCAATTCAGCAGTGGTAGTTATGCAATAATGAAATCAAAAGCACTGATATTGTGACATATGTGAGCTTATAGTACAGGGGTGGGGAACTCCAGGCCTCGAGGGCCGCACACAGTGCAGGTTTTCATGATTTCCTTAGTATTGCACAGGTGATAGTATAATCACCAGTACTGGTGATGATTCCAGACTCTGTGCAATACTAAGGAAATCATGAAAACCTGCACTGTGTGCGGCCCTCGAGGCCTGGAGTTCCCCACCCCTGTTATAGTACATACCTAACAGGTCTAGAAAGGCTGCCTTCACACTGCATCTTGGATCCGATCCGTGGCTTTCAGCTTGAGCCAGACAGCCCCGGACCAGATTTTGGCCCCATAGTATCCGATGGGGCCGGATGGAGCCAGATGGCAGCTCTCTATCATCCGTTTCCATCTCTCCGGGAGAATTCAGATTTTTCTCACGGACACAAAAACGTTGCTTGCAACATTTTTGTGTCTGAGGAGAAAAATCTCCCCTAATTGCCTTCTCCCGGATTCGCCCGGATCCTCCTGGAAGCGGGGCAATCCGGCGCTCCCTAACATGGGAGCCTATGGGGCCGGATTGCCCCGGTCTGGGAGGATCCAGGAACCAGACACCAGCGGCTGCACGCCACTGAAATTTCAGGACCGCGGCTAGCTCCCTGCGAGCCGCAGTCCTGATTCATCAGCAGCTGCAGCTGCGTCCGGCTGCACACCGGACTGGAGGGCATATTAGCCCTCCAGTTCTGTGTGCTGATCCGGTCCGGGGCTGTCAGGTTCAACCCGACAGCCACGGATCGGATCACACCCGCAGTGTGAAGCCGGCCAAAGTGTCAGTCTAACTAATTAAATGCTATTTACTACCTATTACTATTTAATTTGAGCTAATGACTAAGGAGTCGTATACTGGAAGGTGGCATATACTTAGGCTGGTTTCACACTGCGGTCAGGTCAGGTCAGGTCAGGTTTTGTGTTTCAAAACCAGGAGTGACTCCAAAACCCAGAACAGGAGTCGATCTTTCAATTATAGTTTGTCTCTGCAAGTTCCTCTCCTGGTTTTGGCACACAAACCTGATCGAACCTGATCAGTGAAAAACCGCAGTGTGAAACCAGCCTAAAAGAGTTTACTGATAACAAAATGCAAGACGTTCTTATTTCCTCCTGTGCACTATACACAAGGCAGGCATCTGGCAAACACTCAGAATTTTCCTGTCTGCTGCGTATTGTTAATTTGGAGGAATTTAACACCTCAGCAGATTTTTAGGGGACTGACATGTTTTAGACATGTAATGAGATGTTTTCATTTTAAACTATGACTACCAGAGAGAAGTACTGCAAGAACAATATATAATAATTGCAGCCCAAACATCATCATAATGCATAACTCCACCTGCTTTTGTAAGATAAATATATGTTTGTACCATGCTACCCAGTAGATACAAAATTATTACAATCTGAGAGTACTCAGTGGTTGATACCTTATAATGGCTAACTGAAGATAACCGAGTAGTCTTGAAAGCTGGCTATTTATTACCATTTTTTCAACCACTGAGGAACCTCAGATTTTATTAATATTTTTCCACCTGCTTTGGTGGCATTAGTGGGCCGTCTTACCTCTTGGGCCTCTGCATGGCTGCACAGGTTGCAACAATGGTATGTCCATTCGTGCTGCAGCACTATTATAATTTAAAACAAGTAGGATAATATAAAAGCCTGGTAAGCTGTACAGCTTTGTCCACACTACATGTATATTTGATCGCTTTTGGTAAACTGTGTAAAAGATGTGATGCTGTGATGGATGATATTACTAGTAATTAGGGATGGGCGAACTGTTCATTTTTTGCCAGGTTTGTGACCGTCGTTGCCCTGTTAAAGTAAGCAGTTAATACACGTAATATGTTTACCAGGTAGGCGTGTATCAGGCGCTGCGTCACTTCCGGGCTTTCCCTTATCTTCTGGTCATATGTGATTGGCCCGGAAGTGATAGAGCGCCGCGGCACAGCTGAAAGGGAGAATGCGGACCCGGTAAGTATAATGAGTATTCATATTAACTGTTTGCCCACTTTAATAGGGCAATGCAAAAAACGAACAGTTCGCCCATCCCTACTAGTAATCTGTTCTGTCAGGCTTTTCTTCCACTTTACTATCTAATATTTGAAGCTGATTGTGTGTTTGTGTGTGTACAGTATGTCTATTAAACGACATTCTTGGTATAAGACAGCATCTGTGTGAGTTAATATGATTTTGGTGGTGACACTTAGCAAGCGTTGCTGTAGAGGCTGATTTTAATTCATTCACATGACCTTAGCGGTTTACTAATTGTATGGGGTTTTAGATATTGTCAATTACACGCAACAATGAAAACAAGAAAAGGATTAGGCAATTGTCATCAGATGCTAAGAGAAAAGCTGTAATTCTGCTCAATGACCAATCTGAAGGAAGCAAGGCTGACAGACATGAGAATAAGAGCTGCTTCCTCAATGGCCATTGGCCACTAGCAAAATTTCAGCAACAATTAAAGGCCATGTTCACACACAATTTGCGTTTTTTTTAGCACTCCTAAAACCACATGCGTTTTTTTAAGAGTGCCAAAAAATGTCCCTTGTGTGTCTGAAAGGATTTTAATCCTTTTTGGACTTTGTCATTTTTAACCCAAAAACGCAGGCAAAAACGCTAGCGTTAACGCAGGGTGCCTCAATGAGCCTTTTAAAAAACGCATGCGTTAACACATGCGTTAACGCAGGTGCCTATATGTGCCCTGCGTTAACGCATGCATTTCCCATAGCTCCCCATGTTAAAAAAACGCATGCGTTTTGGGAGCAACCCCTGCGTTTTTTTCCAGCACATGCAGCGTTTTTTGGACTGGGGGAAAAAAACGCAAGTGGAGCTGAAAAACGCAGCTACACTCAAGTGCACCTTGCGTTAACGCACCTGCGCTTTTTTTAACAGCCCAAAAAACGCGGAGAAGGTTAAAAAAGCTCATATGTGTGAACAAGGCCAAAGATTGCTCTTTAAGAGGCATCTTCTGGAATTGCAGCTACACTTTTAACTAGTGGTAGGACAGCAAATTTGACATTCAAGCTATCACTTAGGCTACGTTCACACACTGCAAATTTTGGTGTGTAATCATGCTTTTTACTGTGTTTTCTGCCTTTTCCTGCGTTTTTGCTGCACTTTTTTACGCACACTTTTTTTGCAGTGAAACGCAAAACCTATGGGTTTTGCCAAAATCCATTCATATGCTGCGTATTTGTGCTTTTCTTTACACACCTGCTTTCACTGCAAAAACGCACATGTAAAAAGATTAGGCATGTCAATGCTTTCTGCAGTTTTTCTCTGTGCTTTTCCATTGCCCACATGATAAAATAGGCTCTGAAAAAGCGCAGAGAAAAAAGCAGAAAAAAGCGCAGTGTGTGAATGGAGCTGCACTTTTGTGGCGCCCCTGCGACCAGGGCGCCACAGGGTGAACTGCAGCCAGGTGAAGTAGAGACGGTTGACTGAAATACACCCACACAGATACACACACCGACCCTACGCCTAGGACTCTAGGTTAGAGAAGAGGTAGCAGGAGTTAAGAGTAGTAGCGTAGAGCTGCCCTGACTAAGTGGGTGGAGGAACCGGAATAAAACACGGGAACATTAAGTTGGAGGCAGGAGTTTCCCAGGAGGAGAGGTTCCCTGGAGGATGCAGAACTCTAGAGGTATATTTCCTAGGGGAGAAAGCTCACACCATAGCCGGAGGCAAAAGCCGTTACACCCCACAGCTTGACAGAGTAAAGGTGATAGGACAAGGGCCCGGCAGCTGCATACACCCACCCTAGCTGACCGGAGGAATCCTGCAGCTGAGAGACAGTGAGAAAGAGGGAGCCTGGTGATCCCACAGTCATACTTGGGAAACTGGAGGCAAGGCTGCTACAGCCAGAGAGCCGGCTCTGTAGTGGTGACCGGGGGCACTCTAAGACCCTAATCAGAAGACATACCAGCGTGGGGCAGGGACTCTATGACCTGCAGCCTACCTACCACCACGGTCTAGGAACACAGCCATCAAACTAGGGCTACTGACCCTGAGAGAAAGGGACCCATCACACAAAAGCCTGCGATGGTCAGACCAAACCCGTGAGTGAGGAGACAGAGAAAGACAAGGGCCTGAAAGGACTTGAGGGAAGCAAAGCAGAGGAGCTGCCTGAGCTGCATAACCCAGTTACTCAGAGCAGTGCAAAAAGTGTAAGGAACTGTAACTGGAAGGACTGTGACTGTGAAACTCTGTCTTGTAAACGCTGCTAAAAAAACTTCAAGTAAAGTACCCGATAAGCTCATCATTGCCTGAGACTGTTCTTTCCAGTGTCGCAGCAGAGTTCCACCTGAGGAGCCGGAAACTGCTATTCCTACACACTGGCTGGAGAAGCTGCAGCAGTGAAGTAAGTGTCTTGCACAGAGTATAATCCCTCACCAGACCACTCCACTACTACTACTCCTGCCTTGGAGACATCCAGCCCAACCCGAGGAGGGCTTACGATCCATACTGCCCTAAGTCACCGTCCTCAGCAGGAACACGACAATGGTGGTTCTACTAACCACATACCCCGGGTAGTGTCATGACAAATCCCCTGTAAATACTCCCTTTTTCAACTGAGCCCAGGCCACGGGATCGGGTCACGACTACCGTGATATCCCAGAGAGACAGCACCGGCTCAGCTCCTGAGTACCCCACGGCCTCGGGGCCCATCACTTTCTCAGAAGCAGCACCTAAAAAAGCGCAATTGCAGAAAAAGCAGAAAAAATATGCAATATGTGAACATAGCCTTAACCTGTCTCATAGTGACAGCCCAAGTGTTTAACATTGGCAAGATATCAAGAGAGGCCAAACTGCTTCAAGAGTGCAGTACCATCATTTAGGATGAATGCATCATGTCACACAAGAGAGCTCTGGAAGCTGCTGCAACACTTGCATGGAAACAGTTTTTGCACGGGAGGTGTGGTTGTTGTTTTAGCAGGTGACTTGCTTAAAATACTATTCATTATTCTAAGATCAACCCCTGCAGATGAACTGAACGCATGCCTCAAAGCATTGTACCTTTGGAAACAAGTGAAGAAAACGTCGCTAATCACAAACATGAGGGTCCACATGACAGCCGATGTTTCTGCTGGACTGTTCTTGAGCCAGCTGTTGACTATTGGAGATAGCAAGGCACCAGTAAACTCAACCAGTGGACATATCATTATTTCAAGCAACTCTGGCTACATCATAACATCCAGGAGCTAAAAGCGAAGGTTTTTCCAAACATTCAACACAACTTCGGAAAGTCTGCCTGGCTGGGCTATTCTAGCTCCAGAAAATGATAGCATCAACAAGATCAATCTTCAAATTCAAAGTCTCCCTCCAGGTGTGCGCAAGACCTAAAAGTCAGTGGATATAGTGACAGACCCTGCTCAAACGTCATTGTATCCAACCGAGTTCCTCAACTCCTTGAAACCACAAGGACTGCTTTTGAGAAATTAGATCCACCAAAGCTGTGTAATGGAACAAGACTTCTTAATTAAGAACCTTTTTCTACATGTAATTATAGCAACCATTTTGACAGGATGTGCCAAAGGAGAGGACATTTTCATTCCAACAATTCCATTCATTCCATGTGATTTGCCTTTTTATTATTAACACCTTCAGTTTCCAATTCGAGTGGCATTTGCAATGTCCATTAACCAGGCTCTTGGACCGTCCTTGAAAGTAGCAGGAATTGATTTGCAATCTCTAGGTATTTCTCATGATCAACTTTATGTGGCTTGTTCAAGAGTTGAAACTGCCAAAAATCTATTTGTCTTTGCACTGGAAGGTAAAACGAAGGGTATTTTCCCTCACATCACTTGGTGGAGGAACATGTGATCACAACTGTCCCGTAATGTAGCTACTGGGAGGAGGGGGCAGAAAGGGTGATCGCTTGGGCTTTCCCACACTGAGGATGCAAGCCCCTAGCTGCCTAGTTGTACCTGGCTGGGAAAGAAAAATACAGCGAAGCCCCACATAATTATTTTTATTATTATTTCAAGAAATAATTTAAAAAAGGGGCTCCCCTGCATTTCGTATTGCTAGCTAGGGAAATCTAGGCATCTGGGGG
Organism: Allobates femoralis; assembly: GCA_033576535.1. Taxonomy (NCBI): domain Eukaryota; kingdom Metazoa; phylum Chordata; class Amphibia; order Anura; family Aromobatidae; genus Allobates; species Allobates femoralis. The sequence continues at coordinate 246,684,268 of JARQOC010000001.1, forward strand.
TTGGTGGCAGTCCGTACCTGCCTGCTGTACCTGTGCTGGTGACCAAAAATACAGCAGAGCCCCAGCAGCACAAAGTAATGGGCATATGCTATTGTTATCTGAATTGCTAGCAAATAAGTATAGAAGAGGTGGCCTTGCACGCTGCTGATCCTCTGCAATAACAAAGGTTTGCTCTTCCTTAAAAACATAATTATTTTAAAAAAAATAAATAAATACATTTTTTTTTTTTTTTTTTTAAATCATAATATAAGCTCTCTTAAACCGATGTTTAAGGGACATTGTAAAGTTTCTGGACTTCACAGACACTTCTTCAAAAATTCACACCCTGCAGATGTAAAAACACTTGCAAATTCCAAGAAGCTTAAAAAATTATTTTAAAGGAGCAAAAAACTGTACAGCTTAGCACAATCCGATGGCTGGGAACACTCCTAACTGTAATGGCCACTTTACACACACCAACTTATCTGTCCAACTTCTGACCAACTTACTGGTTGCAGTGAAATCATGGACACATTGCTCCATTTTGTGGCTGTGTACAAATGGAGCAATGTGTCCATGATTTCACTGCAACCAGTAAGTTGTTTAGAAGTTGGACAGATAAGTTGGTGTGTTTAAAGTGGCCAGAAGGGTAGCTATACACATCGCAACATTGCATGCAATTTCACTTGCAACTTACTGGTTGCAGTGAAATCATGGACACATTGTTCTATTTCGTTGCTGTATACAAATGGAACAATGTGTCCATGATTTCACTGCAACCAGTAAGTTGCAAGTGAAATTGCATGCAATGTTGCGAAGTGTAACGGTACCCTAAGGTTAGGTGTTGTTCCCGGCCAGCGGTCTTCTGTGAGCATTTTGGCCCCAAGCAATCGGGGAAGGTTTTAGGGCAATTTTACATTTCAAGCTTTTTCTCTGAACAAAGACAAGTTCGTCGATTTCTTGGGAAATTGTTCAAGTTTGTAATCGCTGAATCATCAATGTGTGTGTCATTTCAAATTGGCAAATATGTTTGGAAAAAGTTTACTCACCTCTAATTAGGACATCATTGAATGTTAATAGGGCACTTATTATTATAGGGGCACTCAAGTTATTGTGATTGTCTGTCTAATGGTGGGTTTACACACACCAATTTATCTGTTCAATATCTGAACAGATCTCTGGTTGCAGTGAAATCATGGATACATTGCTCCATGTTGTACACAGCCACAAAATGGAGCAATGTATCCATGATTTCACTGCAACCAGAGATTGGTTCAGAGATTGAACAGATAAATTGGTGTGTGTAAACCCACCATAAGAGGCATACAGAGGGCATCACTACTTTCTAGGGAGCAAAATATGGCCACTCTTTTTAGAATACTTGCACAGGGCAGAGCACAGCACATAAATAATAAATAAATAATAATAATAGTACTACATAGCAGGTGCAGTAATAGGGAAACACGGCAGCAGCGGCTCAGTATTGGGGTATCAGCTGTATGAATAGTTTGACAAAAGCAGGAGAAGAATCTATCATACCTATATAATAGTAAGTGCCAAAAAATGCTGTCCTTAAGGCGGCCGTCACACGCTGAGATATCTATAGCGATATTGTAAGTGATCACGTGCACGCGCAATCGCTTACAATATCGCTCACATCGCTGGTGAGATGTCACACAGACAGACTCACCAGCGATGTGGAGCAGCGATCTCGCTGGTAACTATGGTACACATCGGGTAACTAGGCGCCGCGCGTCGCTTAGTTACCCGACGTGTACCATAGTTACCATCTCCCAGCATAGACTCTGCGCTGGGAAATCGCTCATCGTGGTGTTATACACCACGATGAGACAGATCGTCAAATCGCTCATCGCTAGATCTGAGAACCGGAGCTCAGATCAGCGATGTCACGATCAAGCGATTTAACATCGTAAATCGCTTGATTACATGCAATGATATCTTGCCCGATATCGCTTAAGCGATCAAAAAGGAGATCGCTTAAACGATATCGGGCAAGAAATCGTTGCGTGTGACGGCCGCCTAACACATTTGTTAATTTAATGATAAAGTTGCCAACCTGGTTAACTCATTCTGCAGCCAGCGACAGACAGTGTAATACAGCAGCTATAGGAGGAAAACAGTTCAAAATTTTTAAAGAAACCCAATTGCAAAAACTATTTTTAGCCCCATGTGCATGCATTTACGGAAGAAAAAAAAAGTTATCCCTAAAAATGGAAAACCCCTTTGGGCCGCTTTACACGTCGCAATATCGTTCCGATATTGCGTACAATTTCACGGGAGCGCGCACTTTTTTGGCACTTGTCCAAGATCGCATAGGAGCTTTCACACAGGGAGATATCGGCAGGTATCGCAACTGCGATGTCTACGCCCCCTCCTTCGCGCTGTGTACAAGCGACTCAGGGAACGACCATTTAACATGGGAGTGAATAGGGGAAGTTGCACTCCAAATCGTAGTTGCGCTGTTACACAGCACGATCCTGCCACATCGGCTAGCCAATATTGTACGGTTGGAGAGCCTGCACAATTCAAAAAAGATATCGAAGTTACATCGTTTTTGAGTTGCGTTGCCCATTTACACGACACAATGCACGAACGATACCAGCAGCAACACCCGAACCATGTGACTTTTTATCGTAGTTGAGTTACGATATCGTGCTGTGTAAAGCAGCCATTAAGGTTTCAGTGTTTTTCACAAATGAATAAATAAATGACAAGATTTCTGCTATATGTTTCAATGTTAAATACTTACTGCATATGGATGGTATAGAGCAGGGGTCTCAAACTCAGCTGGGTTGGTGGGCCGCACATAGAAAAACATTTATAGTGGGGGGCCGCATCTCTTGTAGGACTAAGTGATATTTTTAGTAATACCAGAATTTCTTGCTCAATGTAGTAAAGTACAAGTCCTTTCTTGTAGTAATGTCCTTTTCTACTGATGTCCCCCCTCCTGATCCCCTTTTCTAGTGATGTCCCCCATCGATCATGGTCCCCTTTTGTAGTGATGTCCCCACACTGATCTCCTTTTGTAGTGATGTCCCCATCCTGATCCCCCTTTTCTAGTGATGACCCCCTTCCTGATCTCCTTTTCTAGTGATGTCCCCCATCCTGATCCCCTTTAGTGATGATGTCCCATCCCGATCCCCTTTTATAGTTATGTCCCCCATCCTGATCTACTTTTCTAGTGATGTCCCCCATCCTGATCCCCTTTTATAGTGGTGTCCCCCATCCTGATCCCCTTTTATAGTGGTGTCCCCCATCCTGATCCCCTTTTATAGTGATGTCCCCCATCCTGATCTACTTTTATAGTGATGCCCCCCCATCCTGATCTGATTTTATAGTGATGCCCCCCCATCCTGATCTACTTTTATAGTGATGCCCCCCCATCCTGTTTTACCTTCTTACACACTCAAATACACACTATCACACTCACACACAAACCCACACACAAACCCCCCCACACACACACATACTCTCAAACACACTCTCACACATCCTCATACACACTCTTACACTCACACTCATACACACACTGAAACTCGCACACACTTTCTTATACACACATCCTCACTCACACACTCACCCTCTCTTACACACTCACACTTTTCTCACTTTAATGATGCATCTTTCCAGTGCAGGGGGCCGCGGCGGTCCCCACTGTACTGACTTCCGGCCTCCACTGTGCTATGACTTCCTCCAGCCGCCGCTCAGAAAAGCTCTGTTGCTCATCAAGATCAATGCAATCTACCAGCCAGAGGCCTGCAGGTGACGTCATATTCTGCCGTCAGCTGCGGGCCTCTCATTGGCTGGCAGCTTGCATTGATCTTGCTGAGTGGCAGAGCTTGTTAGTGCTGTGGACATAAGTCATCACACAGCGGGGACTGCAGCGGCCCACTGCACTGGGCAATGCATCATTAAGTTGTCCAAGGTGCCGCGGGCCGCATAGTGAAGCCCCAGGGGCCGCATGCGGCCCTCGGGCCGCGAGTTTGAGACCCCTGGTATAGAGATTTCACCCATGTGCTGTACATGTTAGGGCTATGACACATGACATGAATGAAAAGTGGAAGGCCTGTTTCACATCTAAGGCATGTGTGCGTTTTGCAAAATTTGCGTTTTTAGGCGTTTTTACAGCTAAAAACGCATAAAAACGCTAGCATTTTTGGTCCCATTGATTTGAATGGAAACGCATGTAAAAACGCATGCAAAAACGCATTAGCGTTTTCAAAAACGCAAAACGCATGCGTTTTTGCAAACGCCGCGCTGGACGCATTTCCCGACGTTTTGGCCATTGTTTGCAAAAACGCATGCGTTTTGCGTTTTTGAAACGCAGTAAAAATGCCTAAAAACGCAAATTTTGCAAAACGCACACATGCCTTAGATGTGAAACAGACCGAAAAGTGCAATCAGACTAAAAATCGGATGACACATAGACCATTGTTAATCAATGGGGCAGTGCCAATCTGCAATTTTTTTCTCAGGTGAAATTGGACTGAGAAAACAATAGCAGCATGCTGTGAGTGTCTGCGTAGCTTGGATCACTCGCACGCATGCAAGTCTATGGGTGCGAGTGAACCATCGGACTGCACTTGGATATCATCCTAGTGCATTGTGATATACACAGAGACTGGCAATGGAGAGATAGAGAAATGAATCTCTCCCTCCACTTCATCGCAGCATGGGATCACAGCAGAGACACTCACAATCGCAGCAGAGCCTCAGCCAAGTGTCAATAGCATATTGCATTTGATACTCTAGCTATGGATGCCATATACTCATGTGTCCCTAGCCTTATTATCAGACGAATAAACATGTATGTATGTTGGGTCTTGTCATCCAAGCTGCCAGAAAAAAGCAAGCATGTCTCCATGTGAATAACAGTATAGATTATATTGAGTACATGTGGGATTCATGAAAAATTTGGATACAGCACGTACATGTAACACAGATGTGTGAATGAAGCTTAAAGAAGCACTCCCAATAACATTTTTATTAATGTGTGTATGTGGATGTAATGTAGTGTGAGAATATTAACCCTTAGGCTGTGTGCTCATGGTCCGGAGGAGATGTGTGTTGGACGCAGGTCCTCCGGACCTGAGTGAAGCCGCGGGTACCCGCAGGAAGACCGCAGCTGCCCTGTACTCACCATGTGCGGTTGGTGCGGGGCAGCTTCTCCCTGCATTCACCTGATGGGGGCCGTTTCCGACTCCGCAGCATGAAATGAACATGTGGAGGAGGAGCGGAATGGCGGCAACCCGCACCGCAACTGTCAGATCACTGTGGTCGGGTTAAGCATAGTGAGGATGGGATTTCTTGAAATCCCATCCACTATGCTTATACTGTACTATGCAGTGTTTTGGCCGCTACATCTTGTCGCTGTATCCAAAACGCTGAGTATACTGATTGTGAGTATGCAGCCTTAAAGCAACACACCAACTATTTGTTTTTTTGGCACCTGTGGTGCTTTTACTTTAAATCTCCTGACCCCTGTCCGATACTCATCTTCTGACAGCTTAACTTTTTTCCAGCGGCCCCCTTATCGATCTGCAGGGATTTGTGACTTTCCGACAGCTCCAGCGTTTAATGGAGCATGCAATAAGTCACATGTCAGTACAACGCTATTAGAGCCTTGTTCTGACCTTGTTCTGGCTTTCATAGAGATGCACTGAGAGCTTGTGACTTAACCTGTGACCAGTCAGAACCTACGGGCACAAGATGGTGCCACAGGACCAGAGCGATGTCAGTTAGGCTGGGGTCACACCATAGTTTTGTTCCTGTCCGTGGGGTTCCTGTTTTTTGCAGGACCACATGGACAGGAATGGACAGGAACAGATTTTTAACTCTGGATGCCATTTCTGTGTCCGGATCTGGGATTTTGAGAGATGCAGAAAGAGCTGGAAGGAGCTGAGTCTGCAAAGCACTGGCATGTATCTACATACTTTGCGAAAGCGAAATTAAAGAAAGCAATGGTTAAAAATAAAAAAAAATGCTCACCTCTCCGCCAAGTGTCCCGCAATACGAGGCGTCCACATCCGATGGCTGCAGGACCTGACTCAGCTGATTGGCCGCAACCGATCAGCTGATGTGTTACATGACAACATCAGCTGAGCAGTATAAACCCCCCGCCCACCAATCGGTTATGGCAGGCAATTTAAACTGCACAGATGATGCTGTCATGTGACACATCAGCTGATCAGTTGCCGCCAGTCAGCTGATTCAGATCCTGCAGCCATCAGATGTGGACGCCTCACATCGCGAGACACTCGGCGGAGAGGTGAGCATTTTTTTTTTTATTTTTAACACATTGCTTTCTTTAATTTCACTTTATCAGTGTATGTAGATACACTGCTAAAGTGAAATTACGCAGATATCACATGTGAACAGAACAGCTTTTGTACTGAGCATGCTCTATACACTAAAACCAGATCTGGGAAATGATCCTGTTTTTTCCCGGGTTCGGCGCCCATAGACTTCCATGCTATGTGTGCCGGATCACGCCGAATTTGTTTCTGTGAAGTTTGGTCCATTTTTTTCACCGGAGCCCAAAATCTGAGCTGTCTACGATTTTGGGGCCAGGAAAAAAATAGGACAGAAACGAATCCGGGACTGAATTTGCAGAATCAGATGGCCATTTATGGCCAATCCGGCACCATAGGGATACATGGGAGGTAAAACAGGATCCTGTTCTGTCCTTTTCAAAACAGACAGAACAGGATCCCAAAAAATGTTGTGTGAGGCCAGCCTTAGAGGTGAGGATGCTGGAAGGTAAGTATATGATCGGGGATGGGGGGCTTTCATTTGATGTGCCACTCCTGTGCTATAAAAAATGCTGGAGTGGTGCTTTAAGGTTTGTACATTAATGATTGAGCCTCATTTCTCAAAACTACCAACGTTCCTTTTGGAGTTATGGTGGGTTTACACACACCAATCATTGTGTCCAATATCTGAACAGATCTCTGGTTGCAGTGAAATCATGGACATTTTGCACCATTTGTACACAGCCACAAAATGGAACTATGTGTCCATGATTTCTCTGCAACCAGAGATTGGTTCAGATATTGGACACAATGATTGGTGTGTGTAAACCCACCATTAGAAACTCTGGAACGCTTCAACAAATCCCAGTAATTCTGAAATTGTTTTTGCGATGTGTTCTACTTCATGTTAGTGGTAAAATTTGGTGGATATTATTTAGTTTCTTTGTGAAAATATAAAAAAAATTGCCTAGAAAATGCCACAATTTTCAAACTTTGAATTTTTATATCCTTAAACCAGATAGGTATGTTTCACTACATAAAATAGTTAATAAATAAAATTTGTCACATGCCCACTTTGCATCACTTTTTAAAACTATATATATATTTTGTTAGGAAGTTAGAAGGGTTAAAAGTTTATCAGCAATTTCTAATTTTTGCAACAAAATATACAGAACCAATATTATTTAGGGACAACATCACATTTGAAGTGACTTTGAGAGGCCTATGTGACAGAAAATTCCCAACACTTACATCACTTTGAAAACTGTACCCCTCAAAGTGCTCAAAACCACCCTTAAGAAGGTTAACCCTTTAGGTGCATCACAGGAATTAAAGCAATGTGAACAAAAAAAATTAACATTTTACGTTTTTCCCACAAAAATGTTGCTTTAAGCACAAATTTAGCATTTTTACAAGGGTATCAACAGAATGTGAACCATAGAATTGGTTGTGCAACTTCTCCTGAGTACGCTGATACCCCATATGTGGTGGAAAACTACTGTTTGGGCGCACGGCAAGACTCAGAAGGGAAGGAACACCATGTGAATTTGGGAGAACAAACTTGGCTGGAATACCTAGTGGACACCATGTCATGTTTGCAGAGCCCCTAAACCAGGGGTGGGGAACTCCAGTCCTCGAGGGCCGCAATCAGTGCAGGTTTTCACGATTTCCTTAGTATTGCACAGGGATTGGAATCATCACCAGTGCAAGTGATTATGTTATCACCTGTGCAAAACAAAGGAAATCCTGAAAACCTGCACTGATTGCAGCCCTCGAGGACTGGAGTTCCCCACCCCTGCCCTAAACATTGGAAGCCCTCATGGCGGGTTTACACGTCGCGATATCGTAGTTCGATTTCAATCAAAAGTCACGTGGTTCAATCGTCGGAGCTGAAATCGTTCCTGCGTTGTATGGTGTGAACGTCCAATACGATGCAGGAACGATGTCAATGCGATATCGGGGATTGAATGAGCGTGCTATTCAATGCCCCGATATTGAAGGAAGATTGAAGTCGGATCGTGCTGTGTAAACGCACAACTACGATGCGATTTCAAACGTCACCCATTCACTCCCATGTTAAGTATGCGATCCTGGGTTGGGGGGCGTAGACATCGCACGGACGTTGTATTCCGATATCGCAGCGTGTAAACATTCAATGCGATGCGGGAGAAACGTGCACTAAATGCGCGCTCCCGCGACATTGAACTCGGAACGCGATTGAAGTGTGTAAACCCACCTTCACAATTGAACCCATTTGGAAACTACACCTCTCAAGATAATCCCTCTGTACTCTTATTTCATGCTTAGAAACAATTTTTCTTTAGTCAAAATAAAGGTCTTGATTACAGAGTCACTTCCTGGGGAAATAAGGTCTATGTGCACTCCTGAGCCTAGGTCAAGAGAAAGCCTTGAAGCAAAGATTCGGTCTACTGGCACATCCTTACATGAGTTTAGTTTGTGTGCCAAAGCTGAGGCACTGAGACCATAGCAGCGGTGGTGAGTTAACACTGGACCCAGAGAGGGTGAGTGTCTGATTTTTATGTTACAGAGTTTGGGACTCATTATCCTGAAAGTGGACATCCCCTTTAACTAAATCTCTGCCCACAAAGCCTCAGTGTTTCTCCTGCTGCTAAAGAACAGATAAAAATGTTTGTAAAAATCCTTCAGCTTCCCTGATATTGCAGCTCCTTTCCATTTGACACTGCATCACTCCATTCAGAGATATTCCCATTTGTGTCTACTTGAGTACACAGTGATATCGCTGCTTGCTGTCCAGCTGGCATTTTCTGACAGTCTTTTCTGGCGCCTTCAATCTGGCAGTCTTTCAGTCCCAAATGATGCCGAGCTGTGATGGACAGCATTTGGATGGCCAAAAAGTGCTTTCCCCAGAATAAAGCTCCCATCACACACAACGACGCAACAGCGATCCCGACAACGATAACGATCCTGTAGGGATCGTTGGTACGTCGTTATGTGGTCGCTGGTGAGATGTCTAACAGTCAGATCTCACCAGCGACTCAGCAACAATCCGGAATAATAGGAGGTCGTTAGGAAATGTCACTCTCGTTGGTCGTTGTCCCTTTCAAACACAGCGATGCAGCGTTCCCAGCGGGAGCACAACGACCTAGAAATGACCCAGAGCACTTTGTAACAATCAGCGATCTCACATCAGGGGCCTGATCGCTGCTGAGTGTCACACATAACGAGATTGTTAGCGAGATCGCTGTTACTTCACAAAACCTGTGACGTTACAACAATCTCGCTAACAATCTCGTTATGTGTGACGGGGGCTTAAGACTGTGAAGAAACATCCTGTTGGGCTGTAAGCAAAGATTTCACATACTGCACTTTAGAAGAAACAAATGTGAATAATCCAATACTTGTCAGATGACATGACTATGTTAACAAAGTATTGTATTGTCTGGTAAGTTAAGGGTTACTGCTTTTTTATGTTAAGAGACTTAAAGGGGTTGTCCAAGGTTATGACTCTATGTGACTACAGACATCCAATCCCTTTATTGAATGTAATGCACGTTGTCAGGATTCTCTGGTGCTGGCAGTGAAAGTGGGAAGTCCCTAGGTATGCATACATGTGGTCATGTGCCAACTAGAGTGAATTAAGGCTTGACATGTCTAGTCGGAATGTGGCCAGAAGTACATAAATCGCCTACGTATACTCTCATGACTGCCCACTCTCACCACCGGCATGGGAGAATCCTGAAAGAATTTAGTGTGTGCACTGTGAGAATTCATAAGTCTGCAATCACCTAAAGTAACTGCACACGTTCATCACCTATCTGGACAACCCTTTTAAGTATAACATTAAGCACTGTAGCATACCCAATCCCAACAGTGTTTAATATACTCCCTGTCAGGGTTTGGCTCTGCTTGCCAGTTCCTGGAGTCATCACATGACCACTCATATTTTTTGGTATGACCACTCATATGTGATTTTCATAGTTATGGTCAAGTGATATTGGATTTCCATTCTGTTTCCCTCTTTGAAGTGTGGATGTTCTATATCACCAAACATTGAGAATTTATTGCAAAAAGAAGCTAGTCAGCACATGACTCTATGGCTAGGGTCACACTTTAATACAGAATTGCGTTCACCGCATCCAGATCTGGATGTGGTGAACGCAATTGTCTTCCGACATTCAGCAATCCGGGAACCGGATTGCTGAAGCCGCAATCCGGTAACCGGATTGCTCAGGATGTGTAATCCTGAGCAATCCGGTTAATGGATAGTTTGCTCATCCCTGCTGCCGCAGGGATGAGCAAACTGTTCTGTGTGTGTAAAAACGTTTAATTTGCAATAGCTATAGTATGCGCGTCGCTCTCAGAGGAACCCGGCGCTTTCATTCATAAAACTGTACAGCAGCTGTCAGGAGACAGCTGCTGTACATAAGTGATTCCACCATTATCAGCCCACCTGAGTGGGTGGAAGGTCTCTAGGGGGAGTGGGCACCCCTAGAGACATTATAGGAACATTTATTAATAAAATAAATAGTTTCCACACTGCACAGAACAGTGCCGCTGGGAAAAGCAAAGTATATGCGGGAACCGCATTGCTCAGGATTACACATCCTGAGCAATCCGGTTCCCGCATTGCGGATGTTAAAACCGCTCCGAAAACTGCAGCCTGCATGATTTTTCACGCAGGCTGCACAAGCAATCCGGTTTTTATCATAGGCTCCTATGAGGAGCGTTTCCTGCTCCGGTTTTGAGCTTTTTAAAAGCTCAAAACCGGATCAGGTTTAAAAAAAAAAAACCTGATGTGTGACCCTAGCCTAAGTTTGTAAATCACACGTTTCTAAATCACTACTGAAACTTGAGATTTGTATAGGATGGGGTGCCAAACTGAATTCTTTCCCATTTGCCAGAAAATCTGAATCCACCTATATCATAGTATAATTTTTTCCGAAAGAATATAAACCACATACTGTTCACCATGAGTTGATGAATTAGACCCCTGTTTGACAAGTAGAATATAGTGTGTAATGGTTAATGTTCATTTTCTGCTATAGTGGACATCCCTTCCTTAGAGATGAAAGAGACAAATGAAGCCATTATCTTCCGACTTTGTTTACATGTTGTTACCTGATTATGTCAAGGTGTTATCTTTTACAGTTTTCCCACAACCAAAGAATTATCACATTTCTGAATTATGCATTTAGAATTTAATAGTAAGGAAGGACAGACCAGTGCCGCTAAACAGTAATACTCGTGTGCTTGTCACGTAACAGTTTGTGGGGATAAGCATATTTATACATTCAGAGATAGCTGCATAAATCATTAGCAAACCAATGTTTTTCTGAAGATGTTATAGGATATTATCACATGCTACAGTATACCATATGTACATGTCAATACATTCATTGTTTTTCATCTCAAGAAGCCATTGTGTAACTAGCCCTAATATACATATGTCATACATTGATCACAAAGTGTTTGTTGTGTTATTTCTCTGCGTTCATTATGAATTTTAACCCACTTCCAAAATGATTTCCTGAAGCTTTACCCATACAATGTACGGATAAAAGCAGGAGAACCCATTTGATGTACATACATAATGTGATTACAAAGAAATTACACATGCTAATTTTGCCCACTTTGTTTCTTCTACATAGGCTAGGGTCACACTTTTACAGAGAATTGCGTTCACCGCATCCAGATTCGGATGCCGTGAACGCAATTAGCTTCACACACATTTTTCATGAAAAATGTGTGGCTGAAGCCGCTATCCGGTAACCGGATTGCTCCAGATGTGTAATCCGGAGCAATCTGGTTACCGTACAGTTTGCTCTGTCCTGCTGCCGCAGGGATGAGCAAAGTGTTAACAGTGTAAAAAAAGCTAAAATATTAATAATAATTGTTCCCATCATGTCTCTAGGGTGTGCCAACCCCCCCTGGAGACATGCTGCCTACTTAGGTGGGCATGTAATGTGTTAATAATTGCTGTACAGTTAGTACATTAGATCTTTGGGCAGCGCAGCACCATAGATCTACTGTAAATGCCTACAGGACCTCGGACAGCGGCACATACTATACATATATTACATATAGTATGTGCACAACTGTCAGTGGAGCCGTGGCTTCATTCAGAAAATTGTACAGAGCTGACAGGAGCCGGCTTACTGTACAGGAGTTATGAACACATTACATGCCCATCTAAGTAGGCAGCATGTCTCTAGAGGGCGTTGGCACCCCCTAGAGACTTGATGGGCACAATTATTATTATTTTAGCTTTTTTTACACTGTTAACACTTTGCTTATCCCGGCGGCAGCCGGGATAACAAAGTATATGGTAACCGCATTGCTCAGGATTACACATTGAGGAGGCTAGAACCGCTCCGAAAACTGCAGCCTGTATGATTTTTCCCGCAGGCTGCAGATCAGGCTCAAAATCGGATCAGGATTTGAAAAAAAAACACAGGTGTGACCCTAGCCATAGACACTCAAATGGGCATCGGGCTGTTGTAGGATACAAATGGGAATGTAAGAGGAAGCAAGCAGTTTGTATGTTCTCCCTGTATTGGGGTAGGTTTCCTCCGGGTTCACTGCTTTCTTTCCACTCTCTATAGACATACTGATAGGGGATTTAGCTTGTGAGCCCCAATGGGTACAGTGAAATTATTGGTGCCATATAAGCGAGTGGAATAAAACAGTTTCCTACATTCTAAACATGTAAGGTTTACAATGAAATGGTGCAATATTTTACAAACAGTCAAAGTTGAAAATCTGACCAGGAACCACATAAGACAAGCACAACAGAAAAGTGCCTCTCCCTGCCCATTTAGCTAGTATGACTAGTCTCTTCTTATGTGCTTCTATAGGAAGAACCCTGTCAGTCTGAATGGGCAGGGAGAAGCCATTGGTGATCTCCTGGACTACTTACCACTTCCTAGATGCACTTTAAACTATGATTTTCTCTGAAACAATGCAGCATTGCAAAGTGAAATTTAAATATTTGCATTACAGGAACCGGTCTATGGTTCAGGCAGCACGGATCAGCTGACGGGGGTGAGATGACGACAAGTCCAAGAGGAAGACCCCTGTCTGTTTTCCCATGCCCATCTAGCTAGACTCATGGGTCTTTACTTATATGTGAGTATAGGAAAATAAATGATAATCTAGCTAGGTGTGCAGGGAGAAGCGGTCAGGGACATGTCTCTTGGACTAGTCACTGAATCACCATGCTTGCTTTCAACAGTGTTTCTGAAACTCTGTATCACCTCACAGTAAAACTTGCATGTTTCTATTGCAGGAAACCATCTCAAATTTGTGTTGTATATGTTTCAGGAGGTCAGAATCAGCTGACAGGTTCCCTTTAATAATATATACTTTCAAGGAGCAGGAAAGAGGCACCAGTGTCCAATGGAAATCATTTAGCAGACTGGAATGTGAGCATGTAACTCCGGGTTGCTCAGTCCAAAGCACCAAACAAGGTAAATTTATAAAGAGAAAAGACAGCACTCACCGGAGGGTTATGCTGGTGTCACCTTTATTCGAGCTGGCGGTGTTACATTGAACAGGGAGGGTGTTGCTGAGAGGACAACGGCACTGTTTTACACGGCTTTGTGTTTTTACGGGTCCAAGCTTGGACCCATAGAAGCTCAAAGCCGCGCAAAATGGCTCATTGGATTGTGAACCTAGAGACAAGGGTCCCTATGGGACTAAACTACCGTACGGACTGCTCTTATTTCTATTGAACTCAGTTTCTCGTTGAGTGTGACATGCGAACCATGTACATATAAAAACATATACATTTCTTTGGATTGTGAACCTAGAAATAAGGGTCCCTATGGGACTAAACTACCGTACGGACTGCTCTTATTTCTATTGAACTCAGTTTCTCGTTGAGTGTGACATGCGAACCATGTACATATAAAAACATATACATTTCTTTGGATTGTGAACCTAGAAATAAGGGTCCCTATGGGACTAAACTACCGTACGGATCGCTCTCATTTCTATTGAAATCAGTTTCTCGTTGAGTGTGACATGCGAACCACGTACATATATATAAAAACATATACATTTCTTTGGATTGTGAACCTAGAAATAAGGGTCCCTATGGGACTAAACTACCGTACGGACTGCTCTTATTTCTATTGAACTCAGTTTCTCGTTGAGTGTGACATGCGAACCATGTACATATAAAAACATATACATTTCTTTGGATTGTGAACCTAGAAATAAGGGTCCCTATGGGACTAAACCACCGTACGGATTGCTCTTATTTTCATTGAACCCAGTTTCTCGTTGAGTGTGACATACGAAGCATGTACATATATATAAAAACATGTAATTTTATTGTAGGTATGTTGGCACACAATGTTTTTGTCACGATTCATGTATTTGCATGATGTTAGAAGTCATAGATTTGGTCTGGCTTTTCCTGTAAGTAGTTGATATAGGCTTCTCCAGCCTACCAGCTGAATACTAATTATCAATCAGTAATGGGGGGGGGGCTTCACATGGTATATATGTGAATTGTTGTTCATTTGGTTTTAAGCTGCTGATGAAGTACTGTGTACGAAACGCGTCCAGCGGGACTGCGCTCCCTAGGTCGCTGATTTTATGATCTTATGAATATTACTGAATAAATTTTGAATATTGGAGAAGTGTCCGGTGCCGGATCCATTACTACATATAATCTTCCTGGACGTACGGGACGTCTCCTTCTGGCACCATCCGGTCCGTTGGAATTTGGTGAGCACGAACAAACCCCCTACCCTTTCCTCCCTCAACTATACCAAAAAAGACCCGTTGGAGAACCTGTGAATCGAGCTGAAAGGGAGGCAATTCTAGCTCTGGAGGAACTTCTGGATAACGAGACCACTTCAGTTACATGTGAGTTTCCAAAATCCCTCTTGCCTAGATCTAAACGCTTCCCACCCTTGTCCGTATGCCCAGCAGTGGATATTTTCACTAGATTGGTTTCTGAAGAATTTAAACATATATCTACACGAAGATATCGCGATAACCTGACTCAAACATCGCTCAGCTCTACAACAGTTGCGTGAGATGGACGATGTGGTTATCAAACAGGCGGACAAGGGTGGGAACATAGTAATTTGGCCAAAGGTTAAATATTAGCGGGAGGTTTATAGGCAATTGAAGGACAAGGAGACTTATCAGAAACTTTCTTATAATCTTTTATCTAGTTTTTCCAGGGAGCTGGTTAGAATCCTAGATAGAGCTTTTGATCAGGGCACTAGTGATAAGAAAATGAAAGATGGATTGATCTTTAAATTCGCACGTATTTCAACCTTCTATATTCTTCCAAAGGTCCACAAAGATGCCGTCAACCCTCTGGGTCGTCCAATCGTGTCCGGCATTGACAATCTATGTGAGCCAATTTGTCGCTTTATTGACTATTATTTAAAACCGTTAGTAGAAATACTTCCTTCATATGTGAAGGACACGACAGACGTCCTGCGACGTGTTGACGGCATTTTTGTGGACCAAGATGCGCTCTTTGCAACTCTCGATATAGAAAGCCTCTACACTTTGATAGGGCATGAAGATGGATTAAGAGCGGTCCGTTTTTTCCTGGATGCTGGCGGTCGGGGTGGTAGGATGGGCGACTTGGTTCTCGAGCTGCTCCGTTTTACCTGACACATAATTTCTTTGTGTTTAAAGATCAGTTCTACCTGCAGATATGCGGCACTGCGATGGGCGCGGCCTGTGCGTCTTCGTACGCCAACCTCTTCCTGGGATTCTGGGAGAGGTTGGTTTTCGGCGGCGGGGGCATGCAGGCCGACTCCCATTTGCAGTGCTGGTATAGATATATAGACGACATCCTGATCTTGTGGCAGGGCACGACAGAGCAGTTCGATACCTTTGTGGGTGAGCTGAACAATAACAACATGAATATCAAGTTGACACTTAAGTGCAGCCCCACGGAGATAGATTTCTTAGACATTAAAATCAAACTAGACGCATACAGGATAATTCAAACTGATGTCTTTCGAAAAGAAACATCCACTAATGCACTCCTGCATGCGTCTTCTGCACATACTAAGTCGACTATCCGTGCTGTCCCGACCGGCCAATATCTAAGGATGTGATGTATTTGCTCTTCAAATCAGGATTTTGAGAAACAGGTTGGCGACCTACGGAATAGTTTTTTAGAACGAGGGTACAGCAGACGCTGTCTAAAAAAGAGTTATTGTAGAGCAAAAAAAACTGAGAGACAAGATCTTTTACAATACCGTGGTAGATCAACTGATGGGACTAGTGATAAAATATGCTTCATCGGCACATACAATCAGGAGTGGGATCTAATGAGGAAAATATTTAATAAACTCTGGTCCATTTTGAAGACTGATCCCGTCCTTGCTGAAACCATCCCTGATGTGCCACTGATGACTGCACGGCATGCAAGAAATCTCAAAGATTTCCTTGTAGACCGCCATTATGTCCCACAGAAACAACTACCATTTGGACCACGAACTCAGCGTCTAGGCTGTTACCCATGTGGCGACTGTTCCGCTTGCCCCAATGTCCTCCGCACAGGAACCTTTCACTCAAGTGATAAGAGAACGTATCATATACGACATAACATTTCTTGCAGTACTACTCATGTAGTTTACTTTGCAACATGTGGTTGCCCACGAATTTACGTGGGTCTGACCTCACATGAATTACGTGTTAGAGTGAGAGAACATGTGCGGGGCATTGAGGCAGCGGGAGGATCCGAGGACATTACCTTACTCCAAACCTTGCCTAGGCATTTTAAAATCCATCACAATTGTGATGCTAGTAGCCTACAAGTTAGAGGCATTGATGTGATCCATGCAGGGATTAGAGGGGGGGACCTGAAAGGTATGTTAGCTAGGTGTGAAGCGAAGTGGATTTCCACTCTCGACACGCTAGTACCCAAGGGCTTGAATGAAGTCATTAGCTAAGCTCCGTTCCTCTGATTAAGTAGTTGTCCATTTTTCACTCTCTAATATTAGTCTCACTTGACCTTTAGTGTTTTTGTCTATGTGTTTATGTTAATAGAAAAATCTTTTCTGCCCTTCTAGTACTGTGGATTATCATGGCCTTTGTTCCGTGCGTCCGCATCTGACTTCATCATATGTGAATCAACTTATGGGAGAGACTGCCGGAGAAATCTAGTGGATTCCCGTGGATTTCCTATGTCAAGACACTTGTCTCTATATATTATAATGATCTTATGCTGTTGAACTGTGGGAGCCACTTTTTGAGATTTGACCGCCTCTTTCTCTCTATTGTAGGTTTTTATATGCAGCTTCCCCCCTCCTCTTCACTGTGCGCCTGCGCGCCGTGGGCCACCTCTGCCGACCGTCTAACTTGCGACCTATGGGAGTGCGCAATCGCGCGGTGTCATGGTATCCACCTGACTCCGTGCGCGTCATTACATCACGCACTTCCGGTGCTCGGGGAGGACTTCCGGCGCGGCAGTTCCCTAGTGCGCAGGCGCCGCTATGCTGGCGAGGAAGGGCACAGGTGCAGTTTATTTGCGAACGCCTAATAGGTATAAAAGGGTCGTCGCCACAGGGTGCATACATATTCTTTCCCTGAGGAAGCAAGCACTTTGTTGTAGCGAAACACGTGTAGGAATGACTGTCTCCTGTCTGTGTTTGTCCTGAGCTCAGTTCAATCCCCGCAGTGCTGGACGATATGGGTAATATAACTATGTTTACATTTACAACTTTTGCACTTTGGAAAACCTTTTCCTTTCTCAAAGATAGTGATTCTTTGAATACCCATGCACTGTTTGTCCATTAACTGTGGGAATAATTTAGAAACTGCTTCTCTGCTTCTTAACCATATTAATGTCTGTACATAGTGGTTGTGTAGGATGTATAGGGAGACATGTATAGGCACTTCTGAAGCCAATTTTATCCTTTGAGGTATAGGTTCTCATAAAGTAATAATTTATATATATATACATATGGCTTCAGTTATAAGATTGTTCTCCTCTATATGGTCATTGTACAAAAACCATGTGTCTTTTTGAGGTACAGTTCAGAGCTTTTTATTAAACTGGGTTCCTTTTGTGTTTTTCTGTGAGCACTAAACGTACCGTCCCTGATTTGTATTTGTATTTATGTACTTGTTCACAAAGATTTTATGAGAGTTAAATAAATTTTGATACTTGTTGGCACTTTAAACTCCTGTCTTCTCCTGATATCCAAGTAACAACAACAGGTGCAGGGTTGCGATCGCACCTGGGCCCTGCAGTCTAGGGGGGCATCAAAAGTCCCTCTGGCCCATAGAAAAAGACTAATACTATTAATGATTTGGAATAATTGGGGGCCTTTTGGAGCTTTTACATCGGGGCCATACAGCCTGAAGTTATGCCACTGTCTACAATATAGCATTAGACACAGTTCTAGTTGCAACTGGGTTGTTCCCAATCTTTCTGGACCTGGAACGGAGCATCTAGTTACCAGATTCTTTCAGCTGAAGGTGTCTTCTCCCCATAGGGAAGGGAAATCTCCATAGTGCAAGCGAAGAGAATAAGACAGTTGCTAGAATGGATTCCGCCCAGGAAAGTAGACTACTGTCACTCATCAGTGATGATAACCTGATCAGAAGAACAAAGGAGGATGCAGCACCAATTCTTCTTGCAATAAAATCTTCCTTTTTTTATCAAAGTTCATGAACACATTAAAATCATGTATATACTAGGCCTGCAAGCCCCGCCTGACGTGTTTCGTATGACTCACTCATACGCTAAAAGAAATAAAATGCACACACTATTTATACATACTAAAAAACTCACACACATGAACATTTATTAATCAGATCAAACATTTGGTTCTAATAAGAATTCACAAAGGAAGATCCCCTGAGGGAATGATGAAAAAGTCAGCATAGCAAGCAGCTATCGTTAATATACACATCCAACATGATTATTTAGATTATTGCATTTCTTGTTCAATAAAAAAATGTATCTTCTTGAGTTTGCATGATGTGAATTACTCCAAACAATAATACACATATACAATGTCTGGCGAAAATAGCAATGCTAGATATATTTCAGCGCGGATCCACTTTCAATCTATTATATAAAACCCGAAGGCCACTTCCGCCCAAAATCCGCTTCCGCTTCCGTGATGGCCTCCCTCCTGTGTCCAACTCCGGAACCGGAAGCACCAGACCCACGAGCGGCGCCACCGGCCCTGCACAGAGCCCCGTCTGCGGCCGCCCACATCCCGCCCACAGCCCTGCAGCTCACCGCCCACCAACATCCGCCAACCGGCCCGGAACGAGTGTGGGGCCTCCGCCGGCACAGCTCCCAGTCCTGCCGCTCTCTCCACAGACCGGCTGACGCTCCTCCATCACCCAGCTAGCCCCGCCCACACTCCGCCCCCGGCCTCCGGAACCGCCAACAGCACTGCCGCTGCCCGCCGCCCGCCAACAGCCCAGTAAGTCTTCCGCCACCCTGCCTCCGCTCTCCTCTGCCACCTCCAGCCCTCCTCTGCCCCCTCCAGCCCTGCTCTGCCCCCTCCAGCCCTGCTCTGCACCCTCCAGCCCTGCTCTGCCCCCTCCAGCCCTGCTCTGCCCCCTCCAGCCCTGCTCTGCCCCCTCCAGCCCTGCTCTGCCCCCTCCAGCCCTGCTCTGCACCCTCCAGCCCTGCTCTGCCCCCTCCAGCCCTGCTCTGCACCCTCCAGCCCTGCTCTGCCCCCTCCAGCCCTGCTCTGCCCCCTCCAGCCCTGCTCTGCCCCCTCCAGCCCTGCTCTGCCCCCTCCAGCCCTGCTCTGCCCCCTCCAGCCCTGCTCTGCCCCCTCCAGCCCTGCTCTGCCCCCTCCAGCCCTGCTCTGCACCCTCCAGCCCTGCTCTGCACCCTCCAGCCCTGCTCTGCACCCTCCAGCCCTGCTCTGCACCCTCCAGCCCTCACTGCTGACCCCTGAGCCCTCACTGCTGACCCCTGAGCCCTCACTGCTGACCCCTGAGCCCTCACTGCTGACCCCTCAGCCCTCACTGCTGACCCCTGAGCCCTCACTGCTGACCCCTGAGCCCTCACTGCTGACCCCTGAGCCCTCACTGCTGACCCCTGCGCCCTCACTGCTGACCCCTGCGCCCTCACTGCTGACCCCTGAGCCCTCACTGCTGACCCCTGAGCCCTCACTGCTGAGCCCTCACTGCTGACCCCTGAGCCCTCACTGCTGACCCCTGAGCCCTCACTGCTGACCCCTGAGCCCTCACTGCTGACCCCTGAGCCCTCACTGCTGACCCCTGAGCCCTCACTGCTGACCCCTGAGCCCTCACTGCTGACCCCTGAGCCCTCACTGCTGACCCCTGAGCCCTCACTGCTGACCCCTGCGCCCTCACTGCTGACCCCTGCGCCCTCACTGCTGACCCCTGAGCCCTCACTGCTGACCCCTGAGCCCTCACTGCTGAGCCCTCACTGCTGACCGCTGAGCCCTCACTGCTGACCCCTGAGCCCTCACTGCTGACCCCTGAGCCCTCACTGCTGACCCCTGAGCCCTCACTGCTGACCCCTGAGCCCTCACTGCTGACCCCTGGAGCCCTCACTGCTGACCCCTCAGGCTGCGCCCTCACTGCTGACCACTGAGCCTGCGCCCTCACTGCTGACCACTGAGCCCTCACTGCTGACCCCTGAGCCCTCACTGCTGACCCCTGCGCCCTCACTGCTGACCCCTGCGCCCTCACTGCTGACCCCTGAGCCCTCACTGCTGACCCCTGCGCCCTCACTGCTGACCCCTGCGCCCTCACTGCTGACCCCTGCGCCCTCACTGCTGACCCCTGCGCCCTCACTGCTGACCCCTGCGCCCTCACTGCTGACCCCTGCGCCCTCACTGCTGACCCCTGCGCCCTCACTGCTGACCCCTGCGCCCTCACTGCTGACCCCTGCGCCCTCACTGCTGACCCCTGCGCCCTCACTGCTGACCCCTGCGCCCTCACTGCTGACCCCTGCGCCCTCACTGCTGACCCCTGAGCCCTCACTGCTGACCCCTGCGCCCTCACTGCTGACCCCTGCGCCCTCACTGCTGACCCCTGCGCCCTCACTGCTGACCCCTGCGCCCTCACTGCTGACCCCTGCGCCCTCACTGCTGACCCCTGCGCCCTCACTGCTGACCCCTGAGCCCTCACTGCTGACCCCTGAGCCCTCACTGCTGACCCCTCACTGCTGACCCCTGAGCCCTCACTGCTGACCCCTGAGCCCTCACTGCTGACCCCTGAGCCCTCACTGCTGACCCCTGAGCCCTCACTGCTGACCCCTGAGCCACCGCACTCACTGCTGACCCCTGAGCCACCTGTACACACACAATTAATTTCACCGCACTCCCCTAACTATTACTAAATAAACTATATATATATATTCTAGACTACCCGATTCTTCAGAATCGGGCTGCCATCTAGTAGATATATAAAACACAAATAAATATGTATGTAAATTGTTGAACCCCATTAGAAAAACGTGTACTAGGAAAATATGCCAGGAGGGAAACTGTCCCACAATAAATATTGGAACCTAGAACCTTAAAGAGGCATAAATAAATTCTCATTAGATAAAACCATGTTACAGACGGCAACAGGCACAGATTCCAACGGACACAATTCTAAAGGGAAATTAAATGCTCAATTGACTGAATAATGGATAATAATGGGTATATAATAGAAACAGCACTGAAAGTCAGAGCAAGCAAAAAGTGTGCATGCATGTGTGAATACATGCCAAGATGGAATAAATCCTATTAACAAATTCAGTAAAGTCTAGCAGTGTTATAAATAAAACATTCTGAGCATATCTGGTACAATAAATCAGACAACATATATATGTATTTGTTACCAATGATCTGCAAACTCTAGTGTTTAAAATTCACAAGCACATGAAAATACCGCTATAGGGACCAAAAAGCCAAATCATCATTTTGGAAGCAGAAAGAAATCAGAAAAAAAGTAACCCCAAAAAAATATCTGGCAGGTGACCAAAAATAGAAAAGGAGAGAAAAAAAATCAATAAAAATAAAGCAAATCACTCTTGTAGTTAAGCCCCTCTGGGTACCGCACACTCAAAGATATTTATATATAAAGTGAAGCCACTACCTTACAGGCTCTGGGATACTGAGTGCAATCATACCTTTACTTCAATGATTACATGTATGATTGCTGACGTAAATGCTATAGAAGTCCTTAGAATGTGTGCAGCAGAGGAACAGAGTGTGCAGCAATTAGCATAAGAGGGGCTGAGTTTCTTTGTGTTACTGCCCTGCTTTCTCTAAGCCAAACACTCCCCCCTCCCTCTCTCCTTCCATCTCGCTGCTTATGATGTCACAAGCAGGAGAAGCCCCCTCCAGTCTTTACACGTCTTGATTTGTCTCCTCTCACAGACCTGGACAGATCCCTGCTATTGTCAGCATAGATCACAGATGACAGATCACAGATGGTGATCTGTCTATGGATTGCTTGTGACATCACAAACAGGGAGATGGAGGGAAGGAGGGTTTGGCTTAGAGAAAACAGGGCAGTAATACATAGAAACCAGACTCTCTTATGCTAATTGCTGCACACTCCGTGCCCCTACTGCACACTTTCTAAGGACTTCTATAATATTTATTTCAGCAATCATACATGTAATCATTGGAGTAAAGGTATGATTGCATTCAGTATCCCAGAGCCTTTAAGTCACTGGCTTCACTTTATAAACCTAAAACCTGCTGGTTGGTCCTCTTTAAAGTAAGTACCCAGAAGGTTTTCCCTGTTACGGAGTGTATATGTGGTGCCCCACTATGTAGGTGCCACAAAAGGGGTACTACACTCATAAAAGTGGTGTAGTAACTCCACTGCAAGTGGAACTATGGCCAGTAGGTGGAACCCTAGAACTCACACCCCAGAGTAGACAGCAAGTGGGAGGGACCCCGGGAGGGTATATAGTCACCTCTAAAGGGAACTAGAGAGAGTCTGCAGCCAGGAGTCGTCAGGGAGTAGACCAGTGAGAGTCGAGTAGGACAGAACCAGGCAGTCAGCCGGGAGGGAGAAAGGAGGGTCTCCTTGGCTAAGGGACCCAGGACAGCAAGAAGAGATCCCAGAAACAGAGACAAAGGAGAAAGTAACTCAAGACAAGAGTTCACTCAATGTGGGGAGCAGGAAGTAACCAGAGAGTTTGCCCTAGTAGAAAAACCAGGTACCGGAGCCCGCACCTGTGAGTTCCTTTAAGGCTCACAGAAATTTGATGACCGGGGATATTTCAGATATAGCCCCGACTCCCAAGATCCCAGAAAGAAGGGAATCAGGAACAGCAGGCCACTGCAGGTCCAGAGAAGGTTCACCCATTGGGTATAAGGGAGAGGAGAACAAGGAACAGCAGGAGGTCAGATTAGTCTTTAAGAGATCTGGCTTCACACCACCACTGGAAGGCAAGGGAAGAAAGGAACAGGAACGGCACACAGTGAGGGATCCATCTATTAACCAGAAATTCCACTTGCAGCACCCAAAGCATTTGTCGCTGTAACATCTTACTGCACTGGAGAACTGTAATGATTGCAAAAGGTTTTTCAGTAAAGTACTCGGTGAAGTGAATTTATCGACTCTGCTGCATCTTTCCTTGCATGAACTATTTCTTACAGAAACGATGCCCTGGCGGTCCAGTCCTGCCTGCGGAGGACTACACCATCATTGCCGCAGTACCATCGACCACCGGAGGATTGTAGCGGCGCTGGTGGGCATCATCTCTTTTTTCATTGACCACCAGGGCCACAGTCTCAGGCAGCCACCCGTGACTCCCCCAAGTGAGCCTGAGATCTGAGTACCCTGCCCTGGGTGCGTCAATTCTGGCGTCACGAACAGGATATCGTGCCCGGTACCACGGGTACTGGGCGCCTTTGAACTCGGACTTAAAATTGACTTTTTCTGCCTTTGCTAGGCGCCAAAATGGGTTACTGCCATTATCGCATGGAGACCCAAGATGGCGCCGTCACCATGAAGTAAACACCATGTGCAGGCCCGGGGGCGTGCCTCAGACCCTAGAAGAAGGAGGGCCTAGACAGAGGCGCCAAAAAGTGTGGCCGCCCCGATTGCCATCAATCCATCAGGGGGGCAGCCCACAGGAAGTTCCCAGGGAGTGCCCGCCCATAGCTGCACAAACCGGAAAAGAAGGACAGACGCTATCAGACTCCTTTATACCCGGCAGCATGGCAGCACCCTGGTGGAGAAACGTGGTCAGAGAGCTGGAGGAGAAGACCCCGCCGAGCAAGGCTATCCAGCAGCAGCGTCCCTACTGACTAATGAAGGCGACACAGACTACTGGCGGGATGCTTTTACCCGGCTCTGCCAAGAGATGGAGCAGACGCTGACATGGGTGTGCCGGCGGTGAAGCGCTGAGCGGACCTTCGAGTTGTCGGCTCGGAGAACGGCCCGCGATGCACGGGGGGCGGCCAAAACAACCAGAGCGGTAGAGGAGTACCGCGCCTCCCTTCCACCACCCGTTCAGACCCGGGACATGGGAACCCAGATGGAGCCCCGACACCACCACAATCCCGGGCCAGCAGCTGTCTTCGGCTGGGGACAGCGCCAACACCCACAGCGCTAGACGTAGAGGTGGAAGAAATCTACAATGACGACAATGATGACGAGGAACTGAAAGGAGCCTCGGGAGGGAGCACCCCGGAAGCAGCATGGTGGACCACCTGGCAGCAGCACCGCCAAGGAGTTCCCACCATACTCAGTTCCGCGGAGACACGTATGGCACCAGACTTTCCAGCAGCACTTCACCACCCCACAGTACCAGTCGTTACAGAGCACCCGGCCGGCCCTGGATGAGCGAGATCAGGTCGTGATGCAACGGCGACGGGAGGACTGGTACCAGATAGAGCAGGCCACCAGGAGACTGAGAGATGAGGCCCGAGCTCAGCCCCCACTTCCCATTGAGCTGCGCAAGTCTGGAACTGTAGTCTCAGTATACCAAGAGGATGGATGGGGTTTCCTAAGGGAACCCGGCTTATTTGATGATGTATTCTTCTCCCGGCGGGATGTGGAATCGTTTTTGAGAAGAGGACACCCCCAGAGCGATCTCTACAGAGGTGAGCAGGTGACATATGAGCGTTACCCCGGCCCACTTGGATGGTTCACCATAAGGATCGTCCGGGTAGAATCATAATTAACTTTAATACAATAGACTCTTGTGAGAGACATTGTTTTCCCATGTACATAGCCCCTTTGCTTTATATTTTGCCTTAATGACTTTGATTGAAGAGTGTGTCCTGTCGACCCTAAAGACTCTGATATTGAACTGCCCCTTCGTTAATAATGTGTGCCATAGATAGCGGTCCAGCGGTGATAACACACACTGGACTGTGCTGGACTAAAGATTACCCCTGGGCCCGCATAGCTAGTACCGGGCTCGTTGGGCCAGAGTGAATAATGTGTATGTTTTTATATGTGTAACGTTACATGAATGAGCCTCCCAGAAATGGGAAGAAATTTAAGCCTGCTTAAAATGTATATTGTTACCCGTTGGTATTTAATATATATATATATATAATATTTTCACTTCCTGTTAGACAAGTGTGATACTCGCGGACAAGTATGTTTCATCAAGGGGTATGTGGCGCCCCACTATGTAGGTGCCACAAAAGGGGTACTACAACCATAAAAGCGGTGTAGTCACTCCACTGCAAGTGAAACTATGGCCAGTAGGTGGAACCCTAGAACTCACAGCCCACAGTAGTCAGCAGGTTGGAGGGACACCGGGAGGGTATATAGTCACCTCTAGGGGGAACTAGAGAGAGTCTGCAGACAGGAGTCGTCAGGGAGTAGACCAGTGAGAGTCGAGTAGGAAAGAACCAGGCAGTCAGCCTGGAGGGAGAAAGGAGGGTCTCCTCGGCTAAGGGACCCAGGACAGCAAGAAGAGATCCCAGAAACAGAGACAAAGGAGAAAGTAACTCAAGACAGGAGTTCACTCAATGTGGGGAGCAGGAAGTAACCAGAGAGTTTGCCCCAGGAGAGAAACTGGGTACCGGAGCCCACACCTGTGAGTTCCTTTAAGGCTCACAGAAATCCGATGACCGAGGATATTTCAGATACAGCCCCGACTCCCAAGATCCCAGAAAGAAGGGAATCAGAGACAGCAGGCCACTGCAGTGTCCAGAGAAGGTTCACCCGACGGTATAAGGGAGAGGAGAACAAGGAACAGCAGGAGGTCAGATTAGTCTTTAAGAGATCTGGCTTCACACCGCCACTGGGAGGCAAGGGAAGAAAGGAACAGGAACGGCACACAGTGAGGGATCCATCTACCAACCAGAAGTTCCACTTTCAGCACCCATAGCATTTTTCGCTGTAACATCTTACTGCACTGGAGAACTGTAATGATTGCAAAAGGTTTTTCAGTAAAGTACCCGGTGAAGTGACTTTATCGATTCTGCTGCATCTTTCCTTGCATGAACTATTTCTTACAGAAACGCTGCTCCGGCGGTCCAGTCTTGCCTGCGGAGGACTACACCATCATTGCCGCAATACCATCAACCACCGGAGGACTGTAGGGGCGCTGGTGAGCATCACCAGGTACTGCAGGTGGCGTCACAAACTTTACTTTATATTTTTCCCTTTTTTCATTGACCACCAGGGCTACATTCTCAGGCAGCCACCCGTGACTCCACCAAGTGAGCCTGAGATCTGAGTTCCCTGCTCTGGGTGCGCCATATACCCACAATCAACCCACTGTCCCCCTTGTCGGCTTACTCACCCTCTCAATGCCTTTTTCTGTTAAGCTTTGTAAATCCCCAAAATGGACTTCAAGAAAATGTTTTCATATCAACGTGTGCTACTAGAATCAAGCAAGATGCGGTGATGTGTTCAGACAAATGTTTTTTCAGTGGTCTGGTGGTACACCCAACATAATGTTTCTTACAAGTCACACAAGAAGCTAGATACACTACATGTGTGGTGTCACAGTTTATATAAGCTTTGATGTTAAATTATTTTCTTGTGACAATGTTAATAAATATTTCATATTTGTCCATGTACCTACATAAACCGCATCTCCAATCTCCACACTTGTAATTGCATTTGTATTTCAACCAACTAGGTTTAGATAAATGACTGGGACAAATACTAGGGATACAAAACTAGCGATGTCCCTGAATTTTCTGGCTACACATCTATATCCCTCGGTCACAATCTTAGAAATAATGGGATCTTGATGTAATATAGACAGATATTTCTGTAGCAGTGAAACAATATTCTTAGTCCATACTATAAGGTGTAGGAAATGTTGGTAAACCGTACATTTCTTGCACCTGTCCTGATCTTACTTGATGATGTGACAAAAGGGCAGTTCAGGACTTTTTATTCATGATTTCTTTGACCCGGGTGACCATCCATTGCTTGTACCCCCGTATTAGTAACCATCTAGTAATTTCATCACGTTCCTTTCAATAGTCCAACTATGAATTATACTTCAAAAGATGCTTAACTGCCATAATTATGAAACAGGCCATTCTCTGAGAATACCTAGCAGTTTCGTTCAGAACAAGGGACAAGGTTTCCAGTGCAATAGAGGGAAGCAGGAATACTGACGACAATATCACAAGTAATCCACTGTGAGTTATTATTCCATTTGACATCTTATAGACTATGCAAATGGTGCTTGGTGTCTCTAATATACCCCATCATATCATACACTATGGGCTGCAGTTTGTAGTCTACCCATTCGGATAACTTTTCATTCAGGGATCCCATTCCTGCCACTATGGGTCTCATGCGGGAGGGAAACACATTTGTGTGTTTTGGGGAGAGCACAGAATATGGAGCAAACTGGTGACTCAACATCCAGATATTCCACTTCTCCCTGACTTAAAACCCCCAAAGCCATGCCATCTGCCTAGAGACACTGAAGCTCCTTTTTAAATTTAGGAGTGGGATCTTCTGACAAGGGTAAGTGTCTGGATCAGATAACATCTCATTAATGCCCATGACAGAAGCCCTGATGACTATAGGATATAGGACTATTTAGGATTATCACCTAAATCC
>JARQOC010000001.1:246712593-246765556 GCA_033576535.1 Allobates femoralis
ATATCTAATTTGGCTTTAGGACAATTCTTTTTGTGTTTTTTCATTGAAGCCAAATTAAATGAAGATAATAATACCAAAGATTTTGTGATTGCAATCATTTTCAGGAAGAAACTGAGTATTATCTGACAGAATTGCAGGGGTGTCAATACTTTTGGCCACAACTGTAGCACTTGGTCTTCTTCATTGTGGAACCATTTAATGAGAGGGAGTGAGTGGGGGCTTTATTCTGGTTCCTCTTCTGAAACACCATGACTTTAGTCTTCTTTTGGTTGACGGGCAATACTCATGTGGTGCTGAGTGTTTCCAGCACCGCCAGGCTATCTTGGAGGCCTCTCTCAGTTGGGGAGAGTAGCAGGAGGTCACCTGTGTACAGCAGGAACTTCACCTCTCGGTCATGCAGACTGAGGCCTCGGTGGGGGAGGATTACATGGCTTCTGCCAGTCCATTTATGTAGATTATGGTGACAGGACAATTGTGTACAAGATAATTGTGTACGGACAATTGTGTACAGACAATTGTGTACAGGCCAATTGTGTCCAAGGACAATTGTGTACAATGACAATTGTGTACAGGGCAATTGTGTACAAGGCAATTGTGTACAAGGCAATTGTGTACGGACAATTGTGTACAAGGCAATTGTGTACGGACAATTGTGTACAAGGCAATTGTGTACAGACAATTGTGTACAAGGCAATTGTGTACGGACAATTGTGTACAAGGCAATTGTGTACGGACAATTGTGTACAAGGCAATTGTGTACGGACAATTGTGTACAAGGCAATTGTGTACGGACAATTGTGTACGGACAATTGTGTACAGACAATTGTGTACAAGTGTGTACAAGGCAATTGTGTATGGACAATTGTGTACGGACAATTGTGTACAAGGCAATTGTGTACGGACAATTGTGTACAAGGCAATTGTGTACGGACAATTGTGTACAAGGCAATTGTGTACGGACAATTGTGTACGGACAATTGTGTACAGACAATTGTGTACAAGTGTGTACAAGGCAATTGTGTACGGACAATTGTGTACGGACAATTGTGTACAAGGCAATTGTGTACAAGGCAATTGTGTACGGACAATTGTGTACAAGGCAATTGTGTACGGACAATTGTGTACAAGGCAATTGTGTACGGACAATTGTGTACAAGGCAATTGTGTACGGACAATTGTGTACGGACAATTGTGTACAGACAATTGTGTACAAGTGTGTACAAGGCAATTGTGTACGGACAATATTGTGTACAAGGCAATTATTTGTGTACAGGCCACTTGTACAGGCCACTTTCACAATGACGCTTACTTTCAGTTTCATTACTCACCCCTTGCAACTTTCACCATGACTTTTACTATGAGCAAGTCTGAAAAAGACAAAGATGTCCTTAGGCTTGGGGGACACGAGTATATCCTGCACAGGACACGTGATGACAGCATCAAAGAATGGCGGTGCAGGCAAGTCAACAAATTCAAGTGTCCCGCACGCATGCACACATCTGGAGCCGCGATTGTTAAACAGCCGACTGAGCACAGTCACTCTGCAGATCCAGTTCAAGCTGAAGCCAGAGCTACAATGGCTGCTCTGAGGCAAGAAGCAATCAGCTCTCAAGCATCTACTAGAAGCATTGTTGGACAGGTTCTTCGAGACAGGTCTGATGACGTGTTGTCTCGAATGCCCAAGCGAAGTGACGTTGAGCGAAATACACGTCGGGTCAGGCAGCGAGCAAACACCATGCTGACTCCTCCTCAAAGCATCAATTTTGCTATCCCCCAGGAATACAGCGACATCATTTTATATGACTCTGCAAGAGATGACCCCCACAGGATTCTTGCCATTGGTAGCAATGAACTGTTGCCTTATTTCGAAAGAGGAGAGACATGGTTTGGCGATGGAACGTTCAAGGTGGTGCCAACCATGTTCTTTCAGCTGTATTCTCTCCATGCAAAAGTCGGCAACTCCTATCCTCCCCTGATCTACTGCCTGCTGCCAAACAAGACTGGTCCAACCTATCGTCGAATGATCACGGCGCTCAAAGGGTTGATGCCAGGTGCAAATCCCCAGAAAATTCTTCTTGACTTTGAGATGGCAGCAATGTCAGCTTTCCAAGATGAGTTTCCAGCTGCAGCGATTTCTGGCTGCTTCTTTCATCTGAGCCAGTCCATTATTCGAAAGGTCAATGAGCTGGGCCTAAAGGCTGAATTTGAGGCTGAGGATGGAGAGTTCAATCTCAAGGTAAAATCTTTGGCCTCCTTGGCGTTTGTCCCACCAGCCGAAGTAAGTGCAAGGTATGACGAACTAGCCCAAATCTTCCCTGATGATGATGCTACCAATCAGCTCCTCTCCTACTTTGAGCATACCTACGTTAGGGGGCCAGGAGTAGGTGGACGCTTTCGAAACGCAAGGTTTACTCCAGAGGTCTGGAATCATTATGCTGACGCTTTGGCCTCTGCCCCCAAGACCACGAATTGCTGCGAGGGGTTTCATAACGCCTTACAAGCACTCTTTCTTTGTGCTCATCCTACCGTGTGGAAACTGTTCAACGGACTCATTAGTGACATGGCAATTCATAGACTTACAGCCCAGAATGCTGAGGTACTGAATGTTGAGCATCCACGAAGCAAGTATGTCCAGCTAGCTGAACGACTGCGTGTGAAAGTGGCTGATTATCACAATCAAGGAGACAAGCTGCGGTATCTACGAGCGATCAGCAACATGCAGGCACGATAGACAAGACCAGCAATATTTGTAGAATAAGAATAGAAGAAGCTTTGAAACTGTTATTCAATAAGCAATCTTACGTTAAAATCAATGATGAATAAAGTATTTCCTTTTTTTGGACGTTTAATTTTTTGTTTTCCCTATACTTGTCTGTAAATAATCGTCCGTACACACTTGTCCGTACACAATTGCGTTGTACACAATTGTCCGTACACAATTGCCTTGTACACAATTGTCCGTACACAATTGCCTTGTACACAATTGTCCGTACACAATTGCCTTGTACACAATTGTCCGTACACAATTGCCTTGTACACACTTGTACACAATTGTCTGTACACAATTGTCCGTACACAATTGTCCGTACACAATTGCCTTGTACACAATTGTCCGTACACAATTGTCCGTACACAATTGCCTTGTACACAATTGTCCGTACACAATTGTCCGTACACAATTGCCTTGTACACAATTGTCCGTACACAATTGCCTTGTACACAATTGTCCGTACACAATTGCCTTGTACACACTTGTACACAATTGTCTGTACACAATTGTCCGTACACAATTGCCTTGTACACAATTGTCCGTACACAATTGCCTTGTACACAATTGTCCGTACACAATTGCCTTGTACACAATTGTCCGTACACAATTGCCTTGTACACAATTGCCTTGTACACAATTGCCCTGTACACAATTGTCCTTGTACACAATTGTCCTTGGACACAATTGGCCTGTACACAATTGTCTGTACACAATTGTCCGTACACAATTATCTTGTACACAATTATCATGGAACCGTAGATTATGAATAGAGTTGGGCTCAGGCTGCAGCCCTGTCTGACCCCACGTCCCTGCCAGAATAAAGCTGTCCTCTTCCCGTTCACCTTCACGCTGCAACGGTTCTCAGTGTATGAGCTCTTGATGACGTCGTAAGTTCTGCCACGTATTCCACTTTCCAAGAGTTTCAGAAACAGGCCAGGGTGCAACAATGAGTCAAAGGCCATCTTGAAGTCCACAAAGCATGCAAATATTTTCCCCTGTTTTTTGCTGTGGACATGAGTCTTGATGAGGCTGTGCAGGGTGTAGATGTGATCGGTTGTGTGGTGGTTTGGCATGAACCCAGCTTGGCTTCTACTGAGGATGTTACACTGTGTGAGGAAGGTGATGATCCTTCTATTAATGATGGTGTTAAACAGTTTTCCCAGAATGCTGTTGACATAAAATCCAGTAAACTACAGAGGGTCTATCAGTCTCCATTCTTGTAGATGGGCGTAATGAGACCTTGATTCCAGCATTTTGGGAAGTAGCCGGTGCTTAGGACGTGGGTGAAAAGTTTTGCCAGTGCTTCAAGTATGTCTTGGGAACTGTATTTGATCATCTCTGGCAGGATGCCATCACTGTTCCCGGCTGTCATGCATTTCATCAGTCTGATTCTATCCTTGGCATAGTTTTACAACAAACGGCCTGGAGTGCCTTGCAGTACTCAAGGGCGGAGCTTACAGAGGTGGTGTCATCCTTAGGCAGTGGGTGGATGAGGAGTAAATGCTGGAAATTGATGGGTGTATTCTCAATTTTTAGCGGGAGTGACTGAGCTGCCTGTCCCTGGGCGGAGTGGTTTGGGGGGAAGGCGGAACTGGTCCCATACAATGGAATGTTCATTAACCCCTTCCCGACATAGGATGTTGTACAACGTCCTGTGTTGCGGCCCGTTCCCGACACAGGACGTTGCACAACGTCCTGGCGTGTTTAGGCTGGTGCAGCTCCGGTGATTGTTTTAGAAAAAAATCACCGGAGCTGCAGCTAGCCAGGGACCTCTACTACCCCTTCCTGACACCCTTCCTGCCCAGGACCCATCCGATCGACAGTGTAAAACTGAAACTGCCGTTTGGAGCGAATCAGACAGATTTACCACTCCAGATCTGATTGCAGCTCTCCAATCAGATCTGGAGGGGCCGATCGGCGGGTGCCCTCCCCCTACTAAGCCCCCTCCCGCTCCAGGACACATGCGACCCCCCCCCCTCCTTCTCTCCCATGCGACCCCCCCATCATATTTATCTGCCGGCGGGCTGCACCCGCCAGCCATCATCTAATGTTCTAGCCCCCCCGTGTCCTCCCCCCCCTCCGTCCAGCCCCCCCGTGTCCTGTCCCCCTTCTGCCCAACCCCCCTGTGTCCGGTCTGCACCCCCCACGCGT
The DNA here is from genome assembly GCA_033576535.1 of Allobates femoralis. NCBI lineage: Eukaryota > Metazoa > Chordata > Amphibia > Anura > Aromobatidae > Allobates > Allobates femoralis. The sequence goes on from JARQOC010000001.1 coordinate 246,717,515, forward strand.
CCCCGCCCTCCTGCTTCATTAGTGTTTTTTGCCGGCGGGCTCATGCGACTGCCGGTCAAGCTGCAGGGCCCCCTCCCCCCTGCTCATCCGTCTTCCCCCCTGCTCATTCCCCCCTAAACCCCTCAGCCCCGCTCACCTATTCCGGCGTGCTACACGCTCCGGTGCACCCACCCGCACCGTCGGCCTCCTGCAGTCTCCGGTGTGGTCCCTCCTCTTCTCAGGGGCTCCTCCTCTTCATCCGTGGGTAAGAATGAATTAATGAATGAATGAATGAATGAATAGATGGGTGGATGGATCAATGGATGGATGGGTGAATGGATGGATGTATGCGTGCGTGGATGTGTGCGTGCGTGGATGTCACCGTGCATGGATGTGTATGTAGATGTGCGTGCATGGATGTGTGCGTGTGTGGATGTGTGCGTGCATGGATGTCAGCGTGCGTAAATGTCAGCGTGGATGTGTGCATACGTGGATGTGTGCGTACGTGGATGTGTGCGTGGATGTGTGCGTCCGTGGATGTGGATGTGCGTGCATGTCAGCGTGCGTGTGTGTATGTGTGCGTGTGTGGATGTCAGCGTGCGTGCGTGGATGTGTGCGTGGATGTCAACGTGCGTGAATGTCAGCGTGGATGTGTGCGTACGTGAATGTGTGCGTACGTGGATGTGTGCGTGGCTGTGTGCGTGGATGTGCGTGGATGTGGATGTGCATGCGTGGATGCCAGCGTGCGTGCGTGGATGTGTGCGTGCGTGGATGTCAGCGTGCGTGCGTGGATGTGTGCGTCCGTGGATGTCAGCGTGCGTGCGTGGATGTCAGCGTGCGTGCGTGGATATCAGCGTGCGTGGATGTGTGCATGCGTGGACCTCAGCATGCGTGGATGTGCGTGCGTGGATGTGTGCGTACGTGGATGTGTGCGTACGTGGATGTGTGCGTGGATGTGTGTGTATGTGCGTGGATGTGGATGTGTGCGTGCGTGGATGTCAGTGTGCGTGTGTGGATGTCAGCGTGCATGCGTGGATATCAGCGTGCGTGGATGTGTGCATGCGTGGATGTGCGTGCGTGGATGTGTGCATACGTGGATGTGTGCGTGGATGTGCGTGCGTGGATGTGTGCATGCGTGGATGCATGCGTGGATGTGTGCGTGGATGTGTGTGTGGATGTGCGTGGATGTGGATGTGCGTGCGTGGATGTCAGTGTGTGTGCATGGATGTGTGCGTGTGTGGATGTCAGCGTGTGTGCGTGGATGTGTGCGGGCGTGGATGTCAGCGTGCGTGGATGTGTGCATGCGTGGATGTCAGCATGCGTGGATGTCAGCGTGCGTGGATGTGTGTGTGGATGTGGGTGCATGGATGTTAGCGTAAGTCCATGGATGTTAGCATGCGTGCGTGGATGTGTGCGTGCGTGGATGTGTGCGTGCGTGGATGTGTGTGTGGATGTGCAAACGTGGATGTGCGTGCGTGGTTGTGTGCGTGCGTGGATGATGGGTGCATAGGTGGATGGATGGGTGCAACAAGAGATCAAGTATCCTCTTGTTGTAGTCTCTGGGATCATAGTCATGGTGCACTGTATGACAGATCATTGTCATACAGTGCACCATAACTCTGACCCCAGAGGCTGTAGGAAGAGGACACTTGATCCCTTGCTGCAGTCTCTGGATTGAGCAGAGGCGATCGAGCGTCGTGGGACCTTCGTTGTGGACTACGTCGGAGGCGATCAAGCGTCGTGGAACCTTCGTTGTGGACTACGTCGGATCTTTATAATAAAGATGGAGTCCGAATTTTGTTTTTTTTTTCAAATAAAAAGATTTTTTCTTTGTGTATTTTCTGACTATTTACCAGAGATTCCTAATGGCGGGTCTAACATTGGCCCTATATTATGAATCTCGGGCTTAGTGCCAGCTGCCAATAAAAAGCTGGCATTAACCCCTTTATTACCCAGTTTGCCACCGGCACCAGGGCAACTGGAAGAGTCTGGGTACAGCGCCAGAAAATGGCGCTTCAATGAATGCGCCATTTTCTGGAGCGGCTGTGGGCTGCACTTCGCAGCATGGGGGGCCCAGAACGCTTGGGCCTCTACATGCTGCGGATTCCAGCCCCCAGCTGCCTAGTTGTACCTGGCTGGACCAAAAATATAGCGGAGCCCCACGTAATTTATTTTTCTAGAATTAGGTCTAGATAAAAAAAAGGGCTTTGCTGTATTTTTGGTTGCTAGCCAGGTACAACAAGGCAGCTGGGGGTTGGTGGCAATCCGTAGCTGCGAAGTTGTACCTGGCTGGACCAAAAATGTGGCGGAGCCCCAAGCCATTTTTTTTTCTAGAATTAGTCCTAGAAAAAATATAAAAATGGGCTTCACTGTATTTTTGGTTGCCAGCCATGTACAATAAGGTAGCTGAGGGTTGTTGGCAGTCTGTAGCTGCCGAGTTGTACCTGGCTGGACCAAAAATATGGCGGAGCCCCACGCCATTTTTTTTTCTAGAATTAGTCCTAGAAAAAAAATTAAAATGGACTTTGCTGTATTTAGATGCATAGTGAACACTTTGAACCCCCAGGTGCTTCACAAATTGATCCGTAAAAATGAAAAAAGAAAATTTGTGTGAAAAAAAGTACTTTTTCCTTATTACGGATCAATTTGTGAAGCACCTGGTGGTTCAAAGTGCTCACTATGCATCTAGATGCATTCCTTGGGGGGTCTAGTTTCCAAAATGGGGTTACTTGTGGGGGAGCTCCAATGTTTAGGCACACATGGGCTCTCCATACGCGACATGGTGTCCGCTAATAATTCCAATTGTTAGCGGACACCATGTTGGGTATGGAGAGCCCCTGTGTGCCTAAACATTGGAGCTCCCCACACAAGTGACCCCATTTTGGAAACTAGACACCCCAGGGAACTTATCTAGATGGGTGGTGAGCATTTTGAACCCACAGGCGCTTCACAAATTTTTTTTTCCATAAAAATTTTCTTTTTTCATTTTTACAGATTAATTTGTTAAGCACTGGGGCATTCAAAATGCTCACCACCCATCTAGATAAGTTCCCTGGGGGTCTAGTTTCCAAAATGGGGTCATTTGTGGGGGAGCTCCAATCTTTAGGCACTGAGGGGCTCTCCAAATGCAACAAGGTGTCCGCTAACAATTTGACTGAAAAATCAGCTCGAATTGTTAACGGACACCATGTCGCGTTTGGAGAGCACCTGTGTGCCTACACATTGGAGCTCCCCCACAAGTGACCCCATTTTGGAAACTAGACAAGCCAGGGAACATATCTAGATGGGTGGTGAGCATTTTGAACCCCTAGGTGCTTCACAAATTCATCCGTAAAAATGAAAAAGTACTTTTTTTTCCATAAAAAATTTCTTTTTTCATTATTACAGATTAATTTGTGAAGCACTGGGGCGTTCAAAATGCTCACAACCCATCTAGATATGTTCCCTGGGGGGTCTAGTTTCCAAAATGGGGTCACTTGTGGGGGAGCTCCAATGTTTAGGCACAGAGGGGCTCTCCAAATGCAACATGGTGTCCGCTAACAATTTGACTGAAAAATCAGCTCAAATTGTTAGCGGACACTATGTCGCGTTTGGAGAGCCCCTGTGTGCCTAAACATTGGAGCTCCCCCACAAGTGACCCCATTTTGCAGACTAGAGCCCCAGGGAACTTATCTAGGTGGGTGGTGAGCATTTTGAACCCCCAGGTGCTTCACAAATTCATCCGTAAAAATTAAAAAGTACTCTTTTTTTCCACAAAAATTTTCTTTTAGCCTAAATTTTTTCATTTTCACATGGGGAACAGGATAAAATGGATCCTAAATTTTGTTGGGCCATTTCTCCTGAGTTCACCGATACCTCATATGTGGTCATAAACCACTGTTTGGGAGCACGGCAGGGCTCAGAAGGGAAGGAGCGCCATTTGACTTTTTGAATGGAAAATCAGCTCCAAAAGTCAAATTGCGCTCCTTCCCTTCTGAGCCCTGCCATGCGCCCAAACAGTGGTTTATAACCACATATGAGGTATCGGTGTACTCAGGAGAAATTGCCCAACAATTTTTAGGATCCATTTTATCCTGTTGCCCATGTGAAAATGAAAGAATTGAGGCTAAAAGAACATTTTTGTTGGAAAAATTAAAATGCCCATTTTTTCCTTCCACTTTGCTTTAGTTCCCGTGAAGCACCTGAAGGGTTAATAATCTTCTTGAATGTAGTTTTGAGTAGCTTGTGGGGTGCAGTTTTTGGAATGGTGTCACTTTTGGGTGTTTTCTGTCATGTAAACCCCTCAAAGGGATTTCAAATGTGATGTGGTCACTAAAAAAAAAATGGTTTTGTAAATTTTGCTGGAAAAATGAAAAATTGCTGATGAACATTGAACCCCTATAACTTCCGAAAAAAAAATTTTTTTTTTCCAAAATTGTGCTGATGTAAAGTAGACATGTGGTAAATGTTATTTATTAACTATTTTGTGTCACATAACTCTCTGGTTTAGCAGAATAAAAATTCATAATTTGAAAATTGCAAAATTTTCAAAGTTTTTGCCAAATTTTTGATTTTTTCACAAATAATCGCAAAAATTATCAACCTAAATTTAATACTAACATGAAGCCCAATATGTCACAAAAAATGATCTCAGAATCGCTAGGATCCGTTGAAGCGTTCCAGAGATATATCCTCATAAAGGGACACTGGTCAGAATTGACAAAAATGGCCTGGTCATTAGGGTTAAAATAGCCCCGGGGGTGAAGGGGTTAAAGAAATACACATTACTTTTACAATCCAAGTGGGCATAGAGTTGATTATAATAGAAACAGGTGTCTGGGGGTAAGACCCCCAGACGAGGGGTTGATGTGCAGAGCACCCCACTTCCATAATTTATTTTTCTAAAGGGCTGCATAATGTATAATTCTAAGAATAAATCATGGAAGGGGGGGCTTCACTCCCCCCGCAAGCCCCTGTCTGGGGTTCTTATACCCAGACACCTGCTTCTGTTATAATCAACTCTATGCCCACATGGATTGTAAAAGTAATGGTTATTTCCCTTACGGAAATCTGTCAGGTCAAAAATCCTTATGTAACTGCTATCATTTTCTAATTCCTTTCTCTAAGCTCTCTCTATTGATGTATTTCTTTTATTTATATTCCCCTCCTATCTTCTGTAAACCTCAAATAAAAAGATTCATTCCATCTGTCAATCACAGTGAATGATCCACTTAGTTTTCTGCTATCCACTCCCCATATGATGAATATGCATGTCACATCACAGCACAGGACATCAGTGGGGGAAGCTATATTCTCCTCTCTGCTGTGTCTGCAGCCAGCAAAGAGGCCAACACAATACAACTCAAAAACTGTCACAGCAGGGATGCCTGCTTAGAGAAAGAAATGAAGTCTAGATAAGATAAGGCAGACCTGCAATTGCTCTCTCCCTATGTCCTCAACAGAATAGATCTCCTAAAATGGAAACCACAGTGCTCAGAGAGCAGAGGGATGAGGGAGGAGGGAGGAGAGAGCTGCTGAGAGGGAGTACATAATTACATGACAGTTTAACACAGCCAGGACTAATCGTCTCTGCTTATAATGGACAGGATTAATGCAGCAGCTCTCTGCAGGGTCTGGCAATGCTGATAACATTGAAACTACAAAGGGTAGAATAATGATTTTTACATGTTTTTAAAAGGTCTGCCCAGGCACTATTCAAGGGTAATATTAGTATCATACTGAAAAATGACCTGACTGTCATGTACTTAGATGGCGCTGACATTGCTGGATGCTGCTGTGTATGTTGTTAGTCTTTAAGAGCTGCATGAGGTGTACTTGTGAAGGTCTTTGCCTCCTGTGTTGTGCTCCAGATCTGCATTCACTATTATGTTCAGCTGCTGATTGAGGGGTTGATGTGTAACTCACCTGAAATTTCCTCCCCCAGGTTTAAATAGCATTCCCTCTCCTCTGTCAGATGCTGCTGATAGAGTTATTTGCTCTAGGTCTTGGTACTGTGCTGCTGCTTAGCTGCTCAGCTGAAGTCTTTCCTTGGGAGTAGCTGTGATCCCGGATCCGTAGGTGGAGGTAGGGACCCTCAGCCTAGAGCTATTCAGGAGCCAGGGAATAGGGCAGAGACTCAGATCTCCTCCCCATCAGAGGTACTTCCGAGAGCAGGGCAAGCTAGGGACCCCCAGGGTAAGGGTCAGATTAGCTCCTCCAGATCCCTTCACCCATTACACCTACCTGTTAGCTGATTCCCTTACCTCCAAAGTGTGACACTGACTGTGTCCCTTTAATGAACATTCCCACTGTATGGGACCAGTTCCACCCCCTGCCCAGGGGCAGGCAGCTCAGTCACGCCCTCTAACAATTGAGAATCTGTTCATCAATTTTGGGTGTTTGGCCTCGCCCATTGAACACCTCCTCCACCCACTGTAGCCTGAGGATAATGCCCCCTCTGTAAGCTCTGCCCCCCTATTCCTGCAATGCACTTCCAGACCGTCTGTTGTAAAACTATGTCCTATCCATTATTTTCAGCACACTGATTGGTCTGTGCAGAGGGTTTTGGACATCCTTGATTGTTTCCTCCATGTCCCTCAGTTTATTGGTTAAATGCTGCTGTTCTGGGGTTAGGTCTTCTTCTGTTATGTTCCTGTAGAGGCTCTCAAAGTATTTGTGCCAGATGTTACCATTCTGGATGTGGAGGGTGTTCTGCATAAGCTTTGTGCCAATATGACTCCAGGTCTCCCAGAATGAGTTGTCCTGGAGGGAGTCTTCAAGCTGCCGTAGTTTCTGAGAGATGTGCCTCTGTTTTTTCTCCTTGAGGATGTGTGGCACCCCAGGGTTCGGATGCCACAATGTCATTATCTCCCTCGGGGGGTAGTGTCATACCTGAGAGCAACAGAGCGTATTCACACCAGGCAAAACGAAAGCACACAACACCTTTCTGACTCCAGGCCTGAAGGGGGAAATCTAAAACCCAGGTTCAGGGAAGCTCCCCTATAAATTCTGGTCTGGGGAGGAGATAGTCAGTTCAGCTCCTAGGAGGACTGAGGAAGACATCATGTGGACTGGAGCAATGCCAAGCTCGTCCCAGGATAGCTAAGCCTAGCTGGAGGGACCCGTAAGTAAGGGTCTGAGGAAGTGAAGGAGAGCCTGGGGAGTAGAGCAGTGTCGAGCTCACCCCAGAGGAGTAAACGCCAAGAAACAGACACCGGAGTCTGAGGCTGTGCAGGGCCTAAAGTCCCGGCAGCCAATACCGGAGGCTAGAGAATTCCAAGTTCCCCAGCCACACAAGTGCCCGCATTCAAAGCAGCGTTAAGAGCCCAAGAGCAGTGGGTCTAGAGAAGGACTCGAGCTGCCTGTCATACTGGCATACGCAGGAGAGAGAGAGGGCCGCAGCTCAGCTCAAGCAGCCGCAGGGACCTGCCAAGAGAAAGCGCAGCAGGGAGGCCTCAGTACTTGCCGGATGTAGAGAACCCCGAGTTGCTCCCAGGTTACACGGACTTACAGCAACATCACCCGTTGTTGAACCGGTATTGTCAGTAAAGGACTTGAGGAACCAACAAACCATGAGTCTGTCTGTTAATGCGCACCCTCCATCCTGCATCCTACACCCTTCAACATACACTGCCCTCGGGATCCGCTCCAACTGTGGGTAGCCAATCCATCCCAGCTGCCCATCCATTGTCCCCAGAAGTTCTGCAGCAGCGGTGGCTACCCATAGCCACAAACCGCAGGTGGCGTCACAAATAATTTTTCATATAATTTTCCCCAAGAACTATCTTTAACACTGAACCCAGGGTCATGGAGCCGTGTCTCGACCCCTGTGACTCCCCAGAAACACCGCAGCCCGGGTATGAGTACCCCACGGCCCTAAGGTGCACCAGTTTTGGCATCACGAACAGGATTCAATAGCCCGGTGCCACCGGGTAATGTGTGCAGTGAACTATATTGAACTGTTTGTTTTTAACTGTCGCCATTATTGAGACATGAGGCGCGAGGGAAGCCGAGGGGGCATATCATCATGGGTTGCACCATGCAAAGAGCACGAAAGAACGCACAAACTACGCTCTGATGACATCAGGGAGGGAAGAGAAACCCTGTCCCACTGGTGGAACTTAAGTTGATCATCCCCACAGAAGTGAAGGATCCAGAGGGCTAAGGTTCACTAGGGGGGATGAAAATGTCGGAGCTGGGTGGAGAGGAGCTTGTGCGAGCCCGCAGCTCCGGGTGTAGCGCCTGTAGCAGTCGAAGCCCCAGCCACCGCCGCGGCACCAGCCATGGCCCCAGTAATGCTGTTCCACATGCTGTACACACCAGAGACGACGTGGTCTCAGGGGAGCCAAATACCCTGACAGACTTCAGGGAGAGATTGGACAGTTTGTATAAAGTGTATCCCCTGACGGAAGACAAACGGGTTAGCATATTGCTAACATTCCCTGACATTCCCTGATGAAGGAGTTGGGAGATAACTCTGAAACGCGTAGGACAATAAAGAAGAATCGTTGATCCAGACATTCCCTTGTACTGGCTTCTTTTGTTCCTTTCTGAAGTGGCAGCGCGGACCTCGAGGTACTGTGTCCTGGGAGCAGCATATTGCTTGGACAGTTAACTAGTACAGCCCAGAACGCGGTAAAGTCCTGGCCGGACACTGATAAAGACACTGCTGAGCATCTGATGGCCAGACTGAAAGTAATATTTGACACCCGTACTGCTGCAAAGTTGAAAATAATATTATTCGGGTGTAAACAGAGGGCGCAGGACAGTATTAAGAGACTTTGCTTTGAACCTCAAGGAAGCGATGAGGGCAATGAAACAGATAGACCCTAATGGTGCACCAGAGGAGAACAAATTAGTGGCGCCCCTATGGCAAGGTGCCACAGGGAGGTACTGCACCCCAAACAGAAGTTGTAGTGCCTCCGTAGCCGTGGATATGGAGGACGCTACAGAGTCTGCACCCAACACCCATACAATAGGCCAACTTAGTACAGGGGACCGTATATTTAGTAGGTCCAAGGGGGTGGAACCTAGATGAGCGGGAGACGAGGAGTGACAGTTAGGAGACTAGTCAGCCAGACGGTGTAAGACAGCAGAGAGGATGGACGCAGGGGACCCTGCGGCCGTGACAGGAGGGCACCTCTTAGGAGAGGGGTGACCCAGACGGAGAAGGGGGCTACTCCAGGACTGGTCGGAGCCAGCTGGAGACCCAGGTCACCACCGGTACACAGGAACCGAGACGGTTAGTTAATGGTTTATCCGTAACCGCAGACCGGCAGGCTGTGGGCCCGACATAAGGGAACCACAGCATCCATCAAGTAGTCCAACATCAGTCCTGCAGCTGGGTTCACGACACTGAGAAGTACAGAGACTTTAGGCAACAGACCCCAAGGACTAGAGACTAGACTCACAAGTGGGAGTACAGAAGGCCATAAGGGCAAAGAAGGGAAAAGGAGAGCCATTTTAAAGGACACCTATGACAGACTCTGGAAAATCCTCCAAAAATCCGCAGCTACGGCCCCCGGTTAACCCAGACTGTACCGTGTACCAATTTCATCTGGTGCAAGTAAAGAACAGTTTGAGCTGATCAGGTGTCTGTTCTCCTTTCAACCGTCGCCCGGAGGACCTCTACAGCATCATCGAGGTGAGGACTACTACTCCCTTCATCCACCCCGCTGCCCTGACGTAAAGCTCCACCTGTGGGGAGCTGTGCTACCAAAGCTGCATTTATATCACCCCAGCCGCCAGCCGCAGCGCTGGTAACCCTATTTCCAGGTACCACAGGTGGCATCACGTTACAATTCCCCCATCATCACCCCCACCCTACCACTGAGGGTCCAGGGCACGGAACCAGCAACCGACCAGCCGTGATCCCCACTGAGGTAACCACCTGTCCCAGTATCCGAGTACCCCCTACCCTGTCGACTGACTCAAATTTCTCATAGAACAGTTTTTTGAGGGGCTCTTGACCCCTACCCAAAGAGTACAACTACATATGATGGCCATGCAGAACCCTGATCTAGACTTTGCACAATTTAAGGGCAGGGCAATCAGGATAATGCAAGAAGAAACAGCCAGTGGCCCAAACCCTGCACAACGCCTGGCAATATCATAACACAAAGAGGGGATGCAAACCCCACTTGCTACCATAGGGGCCAATGCACAGACTCATGAGCCTATCAATACTGAGGCACTACACTTGAAGGTTGAGGCAATGATTAAGGGCATGGCTGAGATGGCCAAAGCTATGCAAGAGATGCAGGGATCGAAACTGGAGGAAACCATCGAGGTAGCTACTGACACCACCCCTTCACACCAAAAGCATGGAGTTTACTGGGTAGTACAGGAATATGAACAAGTCTTTAGTAAACATCCTTTAGACTTTGGGCAAGTAAAAGGGGTTCAACATCATATCCCCACAAGTGATCATCCGCCCATTAAAGAGAGATACAGGCCTGTATCGCCAGCTCACTATCAATGTGCCAAAGAGATGTTACGGGATATGAAGGAAGCTGAGGTGATAAGAGATAGTTGTAGCCCCTGGGCAGCTCCTCTGGTCCTAGTAATAAAGAAGGATGGTACAATGAGAATGTGTGTTGATTACAGGCAGATTAACCGATTACACATAAGGATGCGCACCCATTATCCAGAATTGAAGAGTCACTAGCTGCATTGAGAACTGCTAACTATGTTTCCACCTTAGATCTTACCAGTGGGTATTGGCAAGTTCCTGTAGCAGAGCCAGACCGAGAGAAGACAGTGTTTGCCATGCCGATGGGCCCCTGTGAGTTCAACTAGATGCCATTCGGACTCTGTAACGCACCAGGAACATTCCAGAGGTTAAAGGGATCCTGTCACCCCCAAAACACCTCAAAAGCTATTAAAAGCTGTCCCTAGAGCATAGTAACACTTACCCTACACTCCTTTTAGCTCCTAAATACAGCTAGTGAAAATGAAGATAAATGTTATTACACTACCTCATTAGTGATGATAATTAATGACTATGGTATACATAGTCACCCTGGCAGGCTCTCCCTCTTCATGATATCACGCCTCAATAGGCGTGATCTTCAAATCAGATTCAAATGCGCGCCTCCCCGCTCTGTCCTATGCCAGCCGGACCGCTGCATTGTGCGGCTGTATGACGCGAATCGCGTCATTTCCGGCGCCGGGTGACGTTTGTACACCCGCGCCGCTGTTACCTTCAAGACCCGCACTGCGCATGCGCTCATGCGCAGTGCGCGTTTTGAAACTAACAGAGCAGCGCGGGTGTACATACCGTCACCCGGCGTCGGAAATGACGCGATTCGCGTCACCCAGCCCCACTGCAGCCCGGCTGGCACAGGACAGAGTGGGGAGGCACGCATTTGAATCTGATTTGAAGATCACGCCTATTGAGGCGTGATGTCGTGAAGAGGGAGAGCCTGCCAGGGTGACTATGCATACCATAGTCACTAATTATCATCACTAATGAGGTAGTGTAATAACATTTATCTTCATTTTCACTAGCTGCATTTAGGAGCTAAAAGGAGTGTAGGGTAAGTGTTACTATGCTCTAGGGACAGCTTTTAATAGCTTTTGAGGTGTTTTGGGGGTGACAGGATCCCTTTAATGGAGTGCTGCCTGGGGCACAAGAACTTTGAAACCAAGTTACTGTACTTAGATGAAGTCATAGTCTACTCCAAGATGTATGAAGAGCATCTGGAGCACTTGGCTTAAGAGTTTGAAGTGTTATCCAGCTACGGCATGAAAGTGAAGCCATCCAAATCTCCCCTTCCACAGTGATTTCCATATTAATTCTACACTTGATTTCTTGTGAATGACACATTGGATCTTTACAAATAAGGTATCACTTGTATAGGGGGAAAAGCGCCTATGCCTCATACTGACAGGTTTCCTTTAGGGCATAGTCAGACAGCTGCATAACTTGGACATCCTCCTATTACATGCATCATGCATAGAGCTATATACACCAATATAACAAGCCCCACAATGAACCTCTACTCAGCCATTATAGACTGACAAGTGCCAAAAACCAAACCAAGGGGGTAAAGATGTATTACCTGCCTTTGCTGCCCCCTAACTCGCGTTTCGCGTTAGCTTCGTCCTCTGATCCCGATAGCCTCCCTCCATGCTTCCTCCATCCCAACAGCCTCCCTTCATCCTTTCTCCATCCCGATAGCCTCCCTTCATCCTTTCTCCATCCCGACAGCAGATGAACATAGACTGTATGCACTTTGAGGACACTGATCTCACTTGTGCAGTTTGATAGGATTTGGGGGGGCTTAATGCTGCTGGGGGCCCTCCTATGATGGCAGTTTTGTTGGGGAGGGGTTAATGCTGGGGCCCCCTGTAGTGGAATGTGGGGGTCATATGATGCTGTGGGGGATGCCTGAAGTGGGATTTTGGGGGAGGCGGGTGACTGTGGTGGGATTTGGAGGGGTGTACAAATCCTGGGGATGTTTCTGAGATTATAGAAATTTTAACCAGGCAGGACATTTCAAACTAGCATATATCTTCAGTTCACTGGATAGATACAGAGAATACCAGCGACATTTATATACAATCTATACAGAATTGTAAAAATAAATGCACATCAAGAAAAAATTGAGAACAAACAAAATAAAATCAACTCATATACACAAGATATTAAATATTAAAAATAGGGATGAGCAAAGAGGAAGCTAAAGAGACAAAAGGGAGAAAGCAGAGAGCGGACTAGCAAAAGGAGGAAGACATGAGCACAAAGAAGAATGGTGAAAAAATAAGGAGAATATGGAGAATACTAGTAATAGGAGGAAGAGCTATAGGGAAAGAAAGAACAGAAATGGAGCATAAAGATAAAGGAAAAACTGAACTAAGCCCCATTGCTGTGTGACCTAATAATACATCATCATGCTGCAGTGAAGCGTCTATCTGACCAGAGGCTGCAGTGAGCAGTGCTGAGAGCAGCCGACAGCAGGGAGATATCCCCAGGCTTAAAAGGGGTGTTGTGCTGCACATAGTGAATCACTACAGGGTGCTGACGTCCCAGTGGTGCCCACAGCCAATCACTGCAAGGTGCTGACATCACAGGGGTGCACACAGCCAATCACTGAAGGGTGCTGACATCACAGGGGTGTACACATCCTATCACTGCAGGGTGCTGATGTCACAGGGGTGTACATCACTATCTGGATGACGGAGAGTGAACACAAGGTGGCGCATGTGTATAAGTGGAAAGCAGGAAATACTGACAAGAGATAGAGCGTCCAGTAGTCATGGTGACAGGAGCATTGCTAGGGTCAGAAAAGATTCGGGGTCCAAGCCACAAGGCAAATATTTTGCAGCCAACCACCCCGCCAAATTAAAATGTAATACCATAACATAATCTCTGAGAACAGATAATGTAGTATTTTTCGGACTATAAGACGCACCCAGGTTTTAGAGGCGGAAAATAGGGAAAATATCAAATTAAGCAAAAAATGTGGTTATAATACACTGTTATGGGGTTGGGATTTGCTGCTGACACTTATGGGGGTAATGTCCCCATCCTGGGCCCCTTCCAAGTAATATATTTCTCCAAGTAAAGGAGAAATACCGGGCACCTACCGGGTTCGGGCTAGAGTGTCTTCCTTGGCTGCTGGTTGCAATCTCCAAAAAAGGTACCCCTTGGAGCACGGTGTCACTCACCTGTGTTGCAGAAATTGGCTTTTTTCTGCTTGGATAATATATGTCCCCAATCCTGGAGAGGGCCCCTCCATCCTAGTATATAATCCCGATCATAGGATATAGTGCCCCCTCCCCGGCCAGGTACATTACTCTCTTATCCTGGATATGCCCCCCCATTGAAGTATATGGGCCCCTCATCCTGGATATGGCCTCCTAATACTGGGATATAGCACCCCCCCCCCCCCATCCAGGTACATTACCCTCTTATACTGGACATAGCCTCCCTCCATGTTAGATATGGTCCCCATCCTGGATATCTCCACCCCCATCCTGGATATAGCCCCCTTCCATCCTGGACATGGCCACACCCATCACTGTATGTGGCCCCCCCATGCTGTCACACACCAGAAAATAATAACCAATGTAACCACTCTCCAGAACTCTCCTGAGTCTCTCCCTGCTTGCCGCACTTCACGTCCTAAGTCCTCATGTGTGCAAGCATCCGATCATGTGATCAGAGTGTGGCGCCCCACTGGTCAGTGCGCCACAGTAGGGGTACTGCACCCAAGTCAATGTGTGTGGTATCCCAGTTATTGGAGGATGTAATGTTAAACTGAGGCTTTCATCCTGCATTCACACACTCTAGAGCAGGGGACTACAGGGTTAAATCCTCTACTAAGAGACCCAGACCCAGCGGGAGGAGTTCAGGGCAGAGCAGTGTGTGAGAGCGGGAAGAAGTTAGAGCAGAACATCTGAGTAGAGACAGAGGAGGAACCTTCAGGGGGATGTACAGGGAGGGCACCCAGAAAGAGTGGTGACCCAGACAGAAGGGGGAAACCCAGTGCCAGACCTTCCGATTGCATAGTCTGGGGGAATCCCAGTCCCGAACCGGGAAACCGGCTCCGAGAATGGTACAGGCAAGTCCAACCCTGAGCCGTTAACACCGGTGGGTCACAGGTCTGCCAAGCAGCCCCTGACCTTGTCCACGAAGCACAACCTCACGCGGAACTCCAAACTGGGTTGAGCCCCTTAGAGAAGGGTATCCTCATTACACCCAACAGGCCTGGTAGGAAGCGGATTTGTGCAGGACAGCGCACGGATAGAAAGGAGAGCGCAAGGGAAGATACAAAGGGACTGAAAGCAAAGCTGAAGGAACATCTAAGAGAGCCTCAGGGAGACATTGCATCCTCCGGTGACTACCCAGCCAGCTACCTGATTCTGTGTGACTTTATACCTGAAACGGCCGTAACGAGTTACCAGTATGTCACGGTGTAGTGAGAATGCTGATGAGGGAATGGCAGTTATGGGCAATGTGACCAAGGAAGGCTATTCTGACCCTAGTCTAGGAACCCTGAATGGCCCTGATCCCAAAGGTATCTCTAAAGGTGAGAAGGTTCGGGCCTCCAGTCTCTCCCTAAAACTCCTCCACCAGCCCTGCGCTATTCCCCCCTCACCCCCCTCCACAGAACTGGAATACAGCAACTCCAAAGGAAAGGACTTCAGCAGCACAAACACACAGGTCAGCACAGCACGGATTCCAGGCATAGAGTGAAACTCTAGCAGCAGCACCACCTGCTGGAAGGAGAGGCTACTTGAAGGCTAGGGGGAGGGGAGTTCAGGTGAGTCCCACATTAACCTCTCAACCAGCAGTTGAATCTAATAGTGAATGCAGTTCTGGAAAACAACACAGGAGTCCAGGACCTTCACAACTATCAACCATGCAGCTCTTAAAGACAAACATACACAGCAGCATCCAGCAAAGTCAGTGCCAACTAAGCGCGTGACAGTACCCCCTCTTTTATGTTCAATCTGTTTTTATTGAAGGAAGGTATATGAAACAATGAGCACTCATAAACAAAACATCACATCCGTTCTATACAGTTTACAGACTTGGTGCTTCGGCGACTAACATTCCAATCACTACATTAAGAAATTTAAGGCATAACCTTCTAGAGTATCGCATTTGGATGTCCTTAGAGAATAAATTTATCTACTGTGTAAACATAACATTTAGATCCCACAATTGACGGCTTACCGCTCCGCCAGAAATGGGTATCCAGAAACTAGTATAATATCCAGAACTCAAATTCACACAGTTACCCCACTTTGTAAATAAAAATCAAACCATCTAGTCCACTTAACGGAAGTACCGTCCAAGAATCCATCACAATAGATCCATAGACGGTGACCCCAGGGACTATTAGCAGGGATAACAACTTTGTCTTAATCCATACTGAAAGGTTAGGTAAGATACAAGTAAATAATAAACTATTGTCACTGAGACCCTTTTGTACATTTCCTGAACTCCATGTCTGTGTAATCTATAGTACCATAAGCAAGAGACCAATAGAATAGGAGGAGGACAAACAAAAGTAAAAGAAAGTGAAAGAAAAGAAAGAGGAAAGAGAGGGGGAAAGTATGTTGTGAACCAAACATAAACAAGACATCACTAAAGGCGTCTCCATCTATTTGTACCGTAACTCAGACCGCCCGATCTGTCTAATCTGCAGGTAGACTACTGTCATTCCATGTATCCACGTAAATGACCCACGGGCTCCATGTTCGTAAATATCTATTCCCGGCATCGGTGACTTCCGCCGTAAGCTCCTCCATCCTATGAAGCCTAATCAACTCCGCTAGACCTTCAGTAATATCAGGAGTGTAGTCCGTCTTCCAGTGTTTAGGAATAACTGACCTAGCTGCAGTAACAAAAAAGCGCAAAAGATCTGCCTTCTGGGTCTTGATCGAGCCAGGGAGTACCGATAGCAGAGCTACTAGAGGGGATCTGTCGGGTTCCTGTCCACTAACCTTTTTATATAATTCAAACATCGAGTTCCAGAATGGTTGGATCTTACTACACTCCCACCAGATGTGTAACAGGGTGCCTTTATGTGTTCCGCATCTCCAGCAACTGTCTGAGACCGAAGGGAAAGCCGCATGTAAAATAACAGGACATTGGTACCATCTAGACAGGATTTTGTAATTCCTCTCTTGAGCCACCGAGGCCATTGACATCTTATGTGTAAAGACACAGGTTTTTTTCCATTCCATCTCAGACAGTGTATTTCCTAGGTCTCTCTCCCATCTACTCCAAAAAGAAGGCCTGTCCTCCTGGTCTCGAGAGTTTAGGGCACAATAAATGGAAGAAATCACATGCGAGGGCGGGACCTTTTGCAGAAACAGTTTCTCAAATTGGGTCAGGACAGCAGTGAAATTGGCTCGGGGGCCCAGCTGGGTTATCCAAGATTGTAGCTGGGCATACTCAAGCCACCGTCTCCCCTCTCCCGGTCCAGCCAGCGGGGGAGCGGATATCAGTTTACCTCTCTCAAAGGCGTGCAAAATGCGAGGAGCATCGCTTCTACTCCATCTCAGAAAAGACTTAGCATGTAATGCCGGAGGGAAAGAGGGGTTGGAGAAAATCGGGGTCAGGGGACCTCTCTGTTTCGCCAAAACTCCTCTCCTGACCTCAGAATCCCATATTTTCAGGGTGAGGCCCACAAGTTGGGACTCTGGGCCCAACTTGGGTCTGTCCGACGGGCAAAACCAAGGAACGCACCACAGTGGGGCTTCCACAGTCCCCTGTTCTATTTCTACCCATTGTTTGGTTTGTGAATGAAATTCCCAGTCTAACATTCTGGTCAGAATGGCTGCTTTGTAGTAAGCTCTGAAATTGTTAAAACTAATTCTCGGGCGTCTTCCTCCCCAAATGAACCTAGAAATGATAGATTTTAAGCGATCAAAGAAATACCCTGGGACTTCTATCGGAACTGTCTGAAATAAGAACAAAAACTTAGGCAGCACATCCATTTTGACCGCATTAATGCGACCAAACCATGACAGACGTCGTTTGTCGTAGTTCTGAAGATCATTGGTCGTTCTCCGAAGCAGGGGTAAGTAATTTGTTTTAAACCACTCGTCAGGATCGTGTGGGACTATGACTCCCAGGTATTTCAGATAGTCTGATTTCCATTTAAATAAAAAATGACTAGCTAGATGTTCCCGTTCTCCTTCCGGTAGGGAGACATCCATGGCCTCGGTTTTGGCTAGGTTGGCCTTAAAGTTGCTATATTTGCCGTATGTGTCAAACACTTTAAGGAGAGAGGGGAACGATATGCGAGGTTGGGTGACGAATAGGAGTAAATCGTCAGCATATAGAGCTGCTTTGTGGTGACCACTCCCCCAGGCTATACCTTTAATGTTCGGGTTTCCCCGTATCGCATTCGCGAGATGCTCCATCACAATGACATAAATTAGAGGGGATAGCGGGCAGCCCTGTCGGGTCCCATTGGTAATGGGGAAAGACGTGGATAGGTTACCATTCGTTCTGATTTTTGCTGAGGGACAACTATAAGGGACAAGACCTTCTGTAGAAATCCGTCGGGTAGACCTAAGTGTTTTAGCGAAGCCTTCATAAACCGCCAGCTGACTCGGTCGAAGGCCTTTTCCGCATCCACCGATAATAGGCACAATGGTATGCCCCGGGCCCTCGACCGAGTCATAAGCAGCATCAACTTATTAGCGTTGTCCCTAGCCTCTCTGCCCTGAATAAAACCCACCTGATCATTATGAATGACAGATGGAAGGAGGGGGGCCAATCGGTTAGCTAGTAACTTGGAAAACAATTTGATGTCTATATTGATTAACGATATAGGTCTATAATTTGCTACCTCCGCAGGGTCCTTGCCTGATTTAGGAACAACGCTAATGTGGGCCTCTAGAGACTGGGGAACCCATGATTTTATCAGATGAGATTGAATTAAAGACTTTTGTCAGAAAGGGAGCAATCTGGGGGCTAAACTGTTTAAAGAATTTTGATGTAAAGCCATCCGGGCCAGGACTCTTCCCCCTGGAGATTGTCTAATCACTTCCAATACCTCTGCTTCGGAGAAGTCTCTATCCAATGACTCAGCAATGGTAGGTTCTATAGACGGGAGAGCGGTTTCTGCTACATAAGATCGTGTCCTTTCCTCTGCTCGAGACTCCTCCATGTCATCATAATGACCTCTAATGTTGTATAGTTTGCTATAAAAGTTTCTAAATGTTTGTAGAATGTCATCAGGGTTTTGGGTCATTGTCCCGTCACTTTGCCTAACCTGTGGTATTCTGCCCGGAAGACCCCTGGGGTGTAATAACCTCGCCAGTGGCCTACCACATTTGTCCCCATATTCATAGATAAATCTATGGAGTCTCTCTTTCCCCCGTAAATATTTTTGATCTATTAGCTGTTGTAATTCGTCTCTAGCTATTACCAGGTCCCCCAATATCTGTCGGCCTTGGGATTGCTTATGGGAGCGTTCCAATTCTGCAATCCGCTGGACCAGTATGTCTATTTTCTCCGATTTCGCCTTTTTGAGCCTGGAGCCATGTTTCACTAATATACCTCTAACCACACACTTCAGGGCTTCCCACTGAGTAGGAATGGTCGTTTCGTCCCCAACATGATCCTCCATGAATTGTAAAATCGTGTTTTTTACTTCAGAGCAGCAGGATGAATCATTGAGAAGGTTGTCGTTGAGACGCCACGACCACTGTCCACTCCTTCCCTCCGGCATTTGAAGTGACAAAATATTGGAGCGTGGTCAGAAGCACAAATCTGACCTATGGTAGCCTGAACGTTCCAGTCAAAACCCGCTGGCTGGTCAAGAAAAGGTCGATCCTACTATAGGAGTCATGAGCGTAAGAATAAAAGGTGTAATCCCTGTCCCTCGGATGCAACGCCCTCCAAACATCTACCAAACCCAGATCCTGCATTGCCCTCCTAACTGCATTTAGTTTCGGTCTAGATAGGCCTCGTCCACTTGAGGAGTTATCCATGGTCGGGTTGAGGGTAAAATTAAAATCTCCCCCTACCAAGATAACTCCCTCCGCGAATCAGCTAAGGCAGACAAAAGCAATAAGCATTTACTGGCTGGATTATAGTTTGGTAGATACCAGTTGACTATGGTATATTTGGCAGAGCCTATTTCCATTTTCAAAAAAATGAATCGACCCTCAGTGTCTATCACAGAATCAACAATTTTGTACTGTAATGAGCGATGTACCGCAATGGAGACTCCTTTAGAGCGGGAGTCTGGGCAGGAGCTGTGTATCCATTCACTAAAGCGTCTGTCACCGATGCCAGGAATGTGTCCAGTCTTGAAGTGGGTCTCCTGCAAGAGTAAGATCATTACACCCTTTTTATGCATGTCTTCAAGGATTTGGCACCTCTTTTGGGGGGTGTTGAATCCCTTCACATTATACGAGCATAGTTTTAATTGAGTCATTCTTGTTATAATTCTGATATCAGGAGAAATCAAATGTCGCTCTCAGAGATCAGAACAGGCCGAGCAGAGATAAAAACCAGAAACCGTGATGTCTAGAAAGGAGCGTAAGGACAAAGGAAATCAAGTTAAAAGAGGAAAGGGGGATGAGTAGGAGAGGGGAAATAAAGGGTCTCAGTGTTGACCTAGCTGTAAATAAATGACAGATACAAAGAAACAAACAAATCAAGTCCCAGTCCAATGAACCAGAACAAATGTTGCCACTGAAGTTAAACCCCTTCAGAAGGAGTCCCAGTGGCACTGTAGGGAGATAATATCCCAGCGCACTTTTGCGACTAGGATTCCCTGTTGAGGTATAGGCCCTCTACAGAAGAGCTACCCTACCCGGCCCAACATCCTAATAAGTTGTATTATAAACATCATGTAGTACCATTATATGTAAATGAAGGAAATCCCACTTACGGAGTAGGGAAGGAGAGAAGGGAAGAGAGGGGGGGGGGGAGTAGGAGAAGAGTGAGGAAGTCACAATATCTTTTAAGACAATCAATACCCAGGGACTAGAGTTCCTGTAGCCCAATTAACAATCACAACCCTGCTCAATACGGCCATCAAAACTATTTAAGGTATGCTCCATCTCTATAAGTCTCTGCTATATAATGTCCAGGTGCGACCTTAGGTACACAAGGGAGGGTGAGAGGGGATAGGGAATGGGGAAGGGGAACGGGAAAGTATGGATGGGTATGGAGCCAAGAATGTTGTCTTTAGGTTGCATCGAGTCAGTTATGTGATAGAAAAGTCAAATGAAAGCCCTTCATGTTAGTGAGAAGGTTTACACCTGCGAAGGGCTAAAATACAAGACAACTATACAAAACCCCTTAGCGCGGTGGGCGCCGATTTTCTTGGAATTCTTGGCGACGACGGAAGGCTCCTCCCAGTCTCTGAGGTCCCTCTGCTTGTCTCATCGGATATTCTGGCCAACCTTAGATTGATACCATAGGAATCTCCAGGGCCGCTGTAAAGTCTTGGATATCAGCTGGCGAACGTAATATGTGGATCCGGCCGTCTTTTCTGACCTGGAGCTTAAATGGAAAGCCCCAGCTGTAAGCCAAGTTGTAATCCCTAAGCATGTCCAGCAGTGGGCGCAATACTCTTCTTTTTTGCAAAGTGAGTCTAGACAAATCAGGCAAGATGGCTAAGCTTTTGTCCCCAAATCTACAGGGTGCACCATTTCGTATTCTTGTCATTATAGCCTCCTTAATAACATAGCGGTGTACCCTGCAGATAACATCCCGGGCCATTCGGGATCTGTTGGTCTGGGACCCAGGGCCCTGTGAGCACGATCCAGTTCTATCACAGTAGCAGGGGGGTCTCCCAGGATCGCATTGAAAATGGACTGTAGGACTGTTGGTAGGTCTCTAGATTCCACAGACTCGGGCAATCCTCTGACACGTATGTTGTTACGTCGACCTCTATTCTCTCCATCATCAAAGGCCTCCACTAGGTGCGTAATCTGAATAGACTGTGTCTGCAGAAGGACTTGTTGAGATCTGCATCTCTCCTCCAGGGCTGTAATCCTATGGGCATGATCTTGGCCCTGCGCCTCCACTCTAGTCACCTCTCCCCTCAGACAGGACAGCTCACTGCGATATGCTTGTTCCAGACGGGCTATATAAGATTCCATATCCTCTCTGGTAGGAATGGAAGCCATGCGTGCCCTTAGATCTCCAAGTTCCCCCAGGACACTGTTAATATGCAGCATGTCCTCTTGAATAAATGAAATGTTAGAGCCCTGTCTGGGGTGTTGTTGAAGCGGGCTCTGTTGATGATTGGAGGGTCTAGCCCCCGGGTCATAGGCCCGGGATTCTATAGGGGCACACTGTGTAGTGGTACTGTCCGAATGTCCCTTCTGTACCTGTGGGGTGCCAGAATGGGGATCCATTTGTGCTATTGGGGTCTCCGTCCCCTCTGGGCTCCGTATTTCGCTGCCTGAGGTGGTTCCCGCCATTAGCTGCGTCCCACCGGCCGCCCCCTCCTTCAGGTACCTTGCTTGTGTCTCCGTCTCCTCTGTCGCATTTGTTGCTTGTCTGCTGCTTGCCCCTCTCGTCTGCACTCCCATCTCTCTTCCGGAGCTCCCGCTCGTCAGTGCACGACCCGGGGAGCGGGAAGCGCTGGCATTAGAAACCGCCGCCGCCACCTCCATTCTATCACCTCGTGTGTGAGCCGCGGCCATCTTAGGTGCAGAGCTGCTGGCGGGAGAGCGCGCTCCCTGTGTAAAAAATTGCCTGATGGTGGCTTTGGGAGCAAACGGAGCCGGCGAAACAGTGCCCAGAGACTTCTCCCGTTTCCCTCTCCGCATATTAGGCTCCTTTTTATGAATATCTGGTCTCCGTCGGCAGATATAAGGGACCAGGCACGGGAGCTATGTCTTCTAGCTTCTTCTCTCCTCCATAGCTAGGCCAGTACCCCCTCTTTTAAGAGAGGTCTCCGGACTCGACTACGGTACATCCGAAAAAAGTCCACATCCCTTGAGTGACGAGATATGAAAGACATTACGGGTTGCCAAACCTGGGGATAGGTCAAGGCGGTACAGCAAAGGATTACAAATGGCCGATATCCAAAATGGTCCTATAACCCCAGAACCAGGAGCCCCAGCAGCACACCTCCACCTGACGTGTTTGGACAACACCCACACATACTCATCAACTCTCAGGTCTGGACCAGCATGTTTATTTCCAAATCTGCGGTCACAGTAAGAGGGCACACATCCAGGATGGAAAACTGCAGCAGCATCCCCCGGGGCCCAGGGCTCCTTCCCTTGGAGTGCACAGCAGGAACCACCGCCCCTCCCTGGCTCCTCCTCCTGGAATGACGCCTGGACCTACCATTAATCTGAGGCATAGTCTGGACTCCACCCCCTCTTCCAGGCTCACTCCCATTCACTTCTGGACGTAGGGTAGGAGTCGGTGCAACCAGTACGGTAGAAAAAGTTGTAGCGAGGCAATTACTCACACAGAAAGCCCCCAAGTTACAACCTTTCTGGCCCACCAGTAAATTACTGGGTTGTGTTTCTCCAGCCAGGGAAGGCCCAATACAAATGGAGTGGCAGATTCTCCAAGAGGTGACAGGACAGAACCTCCTGGTGCAGAGTCACTATGCTCAAGTTCACATTATGCACCACTTGGGAGAGGACCTTCTGGCTGAGTGTAACTGAATCGATCGAGGCGATAGGAATGGGTCTCACTAAAGCACTGCTGGTGAGACCATGAGCCTGAGCAAAGCGAGAACCATCAAATTGACCCCCGCTCCGCTATCGACCAGACCTGAAACAGTCTCGGTTTTATCATCCACCACCACCATGGCAGACAGTGTGAACGGAGACTTAGCAAGGAAGGAAAGATAAACTCTCTGGTCGTCTCCTTCTGAACAGCCCGAGGTAGGCTGCTTCTGAGACTGCATGGTCTTGGAGCGAAGTGGACAAACCTTAATAAAATGGTCAGATTTTCCACAGAAAATACATTCTCCGCCCACTTGATGAACAGTAGCCACAGGAGGTTTAACACAAGAACCTACTGCCCCCAATTGCATGGGTTCATCAGGTTTAGTCTCCTCAGCAGGGATAGGTACAGGAGACATAATAGGTTTCGGCCTCTCCTTCAGGCATCTGTCAATCCGTATGGCTAGGGAAATCGCAGCCTCCAATGACTTAACCAAGGTGTCTTGCAGTCTAGATAACAAACCCAAGCAGAACTGACTCCAAAGGGCTGGGTTGTTCCACTGGGTGTCAGTCGCCCATCTCCGAAACTCCAAGCAGTGCTCCTCCAATGCTCGTGTGCCCTGCTTGAGTTTACGGAGATTAGACTGAGCAAAGGTCACCCTATCTGGTTCACCGTACACCTGAGACAGAGCAGCAAAAAACCCGTCCACCGACCGTAGCGATGGTGAGTCGGCCGGGAGCGAAAAGGCCCAGATCTGGGGGTCCCCTTTAAGAAGGGAGACTACAATCCCCACCCACTGTTCCTCACTTCCCGATGAACGGGGCCGGAGCCTGAAATAAAGCTTACAGGCTTCACGGAACACAAAAAATGTGTCTCTTCCCCCAGAAACCCTACCTGGAGGAGAGACCTTGGGTTCTAACATGGCCTGAGCATGATCCGACACCAGGCAACCCATGACTTGCTGCAGCTGTTGCACTACCTGAGCCGCAGACCAGTTACCTCTTCAGAGATGATCTGCATCAGGCCAGAAAATGCATCAACTGAGGCAGTCTGAGACATAGTGACTCAAGGGAAAAGGTATGGGCTGCTGATAATGTCACGATGTAGTGAGAATGCTGATGAGGGAATGGCAGTAATGGGCAGGGTGACTAAAGAAAACTAGTCTGATCCTAGTCTAGGAACCCTGAATGCCCCTGATCCCGAAGGTATCTCAAAAAGTGAGAAGGTTTGGGCCTACAGCCTCTCCCTAAAACTCCTCCACCAGCCCTGCGCTATTCTCCCCTCACCACCCTCCACAGAACTGGGATACAGCAACTCCAAAGGAAAGGACTTCAGCTACACAAACACACAGGTCAGCACAGCTTCCAGGCATAGAGTGAAACTCTATCAGCCGCACCACCTGCTGGAAGGAGAGGCTACTTAAAAGGCTGGGGGAGGGGAGTTCAGGTGAGTCACACATTAACCCCTCAACCAGCAGTTGAACCTAATAGTGAATGCAGTTCTGGAGAACAACACAGGAGTCCAGGACCTTCACTATCAACCATCAACCATCAACTATCAACCATGCAGCTCTTAAAGACAAACATACACAGCAGCATCCAGCAATGTCAGCGCAAACTAAGCGGGTGACACAGTAAAACATCAGTACAGAGCAAGCAAGTCTCCAGCATTTAATTTCTATTAAGGTGCGGAACCGCAAGTGTTATCAGACTCTGCTCTGGGGACCTCGCTCCTCCTGCAGGGAGCGACAACATCTGGCTGCCTACCTACCGTCCCCAGAGGTCTGCTGGCAGAATTGGTGTATCACCAGAGGCCACAGGTGGCGTCACGAGACTTTATTATTCTTTTCTTTTATTATTTTTTCCTTTTTTCAGTGACCTCCAGGGCCACATACTCGAGCACCACAACCCAGGGCCGGCGTCAGCACCCGGCGTACCCGGGCAAGTGCTGGGGCCCCAGCGTGACTCAGGGGCCCACTGCCGCCCGCCCGCATCGCGCCAGTATTCTTTTTTTACCGACGCGGTACAGTGCCTTAGTCAACCCTGAGGCCGCCGCCGCCAGCCCCTGCTCCGCCCCCGCTTCCAGCCCATCACTTCCAGTTTTTTTTTGCAGTCCACACTGTGGAACGCATAGAAGAGGCGCCCCCTCCCTTTTACTTCCTCTTCCTTTTGCGGTCCACAGTGTGGAATGCGCCGCATAGAAGAGGAGGAGGACGAGTATTCACCCATCCTCCTCAGACTACAAGTGAGTATGACTGATTGGCTGCTCGCTGGGGTCCGTGGAATCCATTTAGGTCCCCCTGGGTGCTGTGTACTTTTCACCTTGCAGGGGCTCCAGAGCGCTGGCCCCTGCCCCCACACCCTCTCTCCCTCCTAACCTGAGCAGCAGCAGCATGTTTACTTACTGCACCGCGATGGTGCGGGAGAAAGAGAGCTGCTGCTGCAAACTACAGTCAGACGCTGCAATCAGCCTTTGCCAGCTGCTGCTCAGGTTAGTTGGGAGAGAGGGTGCGTGAGGGGTTGGGACAGCACTCAGGGGACCCCTGTCTGGGGGCAATGGTATGCAGGGGCCCCCTGTCTGGGGGCAATGGTATGCAGGGGCCCCCTGTCTGGGGGCAATGGTATGCAGGGGCCCCCTGTCTGGGGGCAATGGTATGCAGGGGCCCCCTGTCTGGGGGCAATGGTATGCAGGGGCCCCCTGTCTGGGGGCAATGGTATGCAGGGGCCCCCTGTCAGGGGGCAATGGTATGCAGGGGCCCCTGTCTGGGGGCAATGGTACGCAGGGGCCCCCTGTCTGGGGGCAAATGTACGCAGGGGACAGTGATTGAATGGTACTGCTATACAGTCACTGTGCAGTGAATGAGAACCGTTGCTTATAGTGATTAATACCGTCATACAGTCACTGTGCAGTGAATGAAAACCGTTGCTTATAGTGATTAATACCGCCATACAGTCACTGTGCAGTGAATGAGAACCGTTGCTTATAGTGATTAATACCACCATACAGTCACTGTGCAGTGAATGCTTATAGTGATTAATACCGCCATACAGTCACTGTGCAGTGAATGAGAACCGTTGCTTATAGTGATTAATACCACCATACAGTCACTGTGCAGTGAATGCTTATAGTGATTAATACCGCCATACAGTCACTGTGCAGTGAATGAGAACCGTTGCTTATAGTGATTAATACCGCCATACAGTCACTGTGCAGTGAATGAGAACCGTTGCTTATAGTGATTAATACCGCCATACAGTCACTGTGCAGCGAATGCTTATAGTGATTAATACCGCCATACAGTCACTGTGCAGTGAATGAGAACTGTTGCTTATAGTGATTAATACCGCCATACAGTCACTGTGCAGTGAATGCTTATAGTGATTAATACCGCCATACAGTCACTGTGCAGTGAATGCTTATAGTGATTAATACCGCCATACAGTCACTGTGCAGTGAATGAGAACCGTTGCTTATAGTGATTAATACCGCCATACAGTCACTGTGCAGTGAATGAGAACCATTGCTTATAGTGATTAATACCACCATACAGTCACTGTGCAGTGAATGCTTATAGTGATTAATACTGCCATACAGTCACTGTGCAGTGAATGAGAACCGCTGCTTATAGTGATTAATACCGCCATACAGTCACTGTGCAGTGAATGCTTATAGTGATTAATACCGCCATACAGTCACTGTGCAGTGAATGCTTATAGTGATTAATACCGCCATACAGTCACTGTGCAGTGAATGCTTATAGTGATTAATACCGCCATACAGTCACTGTGCAGTGAATGAGAACCGTTGCTTATAGTGATTAATACCGCCATACAGTCACTGTGCAGTGAATGAGAACCATTGCTTATAGTGATTAATACCACCATACAGTCACTGTGCAGTGAATGCTTATAGTGATTAATACTGCCATACAGTCACTGTGCAGTGAATGAGAACCGCTGCTTATAGTGATTAATACCGCCATACAGTCACTGTGCAGTGAATGCTTATAGTGATTAATACCGCCATACAGTCACAGTGCAGTGAATGCTTATAGTGATTAATACCGCCATACAGTCACTGTGCAGTGAATGCTTATAGTGATTAATACCGCCATACAGTCACTGTGCAGTGAATGAGAACCGTTGCTTATAGTGATTAATACCGCCATACAGTCACTGTGCAGTGCTTATAGTGATTAATACCGCCATACAGTCACTGTGCAGTGAATGAGAACCGTTGCTCATAGTGATTAATACCGCCATACAGTCACTGTGCAGTGAATGAGAACCGTTGCTCATAGTGATTAATACCGCCATACAGTCACTGTGCAGTGACTAATTAATATGGTTTCCAATGACTGAATAATGCCATCATACAACCCCTTTGTTACTAACATACGGTGGTGACTTAATGTTACATTTATACCGTGACAGGATTATATCACCATATTGTCACTTCTATCACACTGATGGAATAAGGGCCCTTTCACATCAGCGTTTTTCATAATTCGCGGCAGATGCGGTGAAAAAACCGCATCTGCCGCGTTTGCCGCATAACGGTTCCACTTGCGGCACAGTTGCGGTTTTTTCAATGTAAAGTATAGGCGTACTTGCGGCAGGTGCGGCAAGTGCGGTTTTGCACTTGCGGCAGGTGCGGCCGCGAAAAAAACTGCAGTAAGCCGCGGTTTTTTTCGCGGCCGCACCTGCCGCAAGTGCAAAACCGCACTTGCCGCACCTGCCGCAAGTACGCCTATACTTTACATTGAAAAAACCGCAACTGTGCCGCAAGTGGAACCGTTATGCGGCAAACGCGGCAGATGCGGTTTTTTCACCGCATCTGCCGCGAATTATGAAAAACGCTGATGTGAAAGGGCCCTAAAACAACCATACAGTGAGCCTCATGATGAGCTTATATGACTAAATAATACCACTATACAGTAAACACCATGCTGGGTGTATTTGGAGGCTGCTGCTGGGCGTATGTGGAGGCAGTACTAGGCTATATATATCATTTGGAGACTGTGCTCTCTCTATCTATATATATATATCTATTTTTTATATATATATATACAGCGCAGAACAGCCTCCAAGTAATATATATACAGCCCGCAGCCTCTATATGTTATACATACAAAGCCCACAGTCCCTATATTATATATACAGCCTGGCAGTCTCCATACTATAAATACAGTTCAGCAGTCTCCATATTAGATCTACAGCCCTGCACAGCTTCTGTTCTATATACAGCCCACCCAGGAGCCTGTATATTATACACTAGCTGTGAGCCCGATGCGATTGCATCGGGATTCTAGAACTGGTGTATAGTTTATTAAATTAGATTTTTAACTAATAATCCAATTATTCCATGATAGATGGCGGCCCAATTGTAAAGAATCGGGAGTGTAGCATGCATATATACATTATTCATTCAAATTTGACAATAATGCACATAACACATGATATGTATCTATCAACTACCAATGTTTGTATGGTACATGTCAGTGTAGTACATGTCATGATTCTAAGGCAAGGCTTTTCGTACAGATACTGGCACCGATGTTTTGTACAGATTACGTATATTCAATTTATATATGAATATTAATAATCTATGATTAAGCCAGTACATGTTTCCCCACCAACCACGGGAAGGTAGCCTTACAACTGGTGGGACCTACTCTACTCTACCCCTAATAATTAATAGTTAGACTCCTTTTAAAGCAGATATTTTTTGGCTATTTGCAGAAGGTGTAGAATAACCAAATACAATTTCTGCACTTCGCACCAAAGGACCTACCTACAGCTCACTTTCAGCAAGTAACATGTAATGTATATGGAACTTGCAATTAGCTTGCAGTAAATACGGCAAGCACAGCTTTAACAGGTTGACTAAATGCAACCACTAAAAATCAGAGCTAACTGTGATTTTGGCAGTTGAAACTGTTGAAAGCACATGTGCCGCAACTACCGCAAGTAAAGCACAATTTCCATTAACATTTCATGCAACTTACAGTAAGAGTGCTGTAGGTCACCATTAGACAGCAAGTGTCAAAATTGATGTGTTCACACTATAAATTCCACAAATAGCAGAATAAGTCAGATTTAAAATGAAAATGTCTATTCTTTCCCTATGTGTCTAAATATGTACCTATATGTATGTACGTATTTATATATACAGAACACACTTCAAGATAGAGATGTGTGTGAACAGCTGTCCCACCCGTCTCTAATGCTGCCTTCAGACTTGCAGATGCATCTGCAGCATTTTGCAGATGCATCTGCATGCAGACAGTAAACCCTATCTTTATAATGGGACGCACAGTGTCTGCAGATGCTTCCAGACAGCCGAGCACACCCATTCACTCCTATATGTGATCTCTGCGCAGGCAGATGCTTGGGTACAGATCACAGACTCTCCTCCGCACCAGGGACACGACATGTTGCATCCCTGGTGAGGGTGGGAGTGTGTGATTTGTATGCAGGCATCCGCCTGCGCACAGATCACATATAGGAGTAAATGTGTGCGCACGGCTGCCTGCAAGCATCTGCAGACAGCGTGCGTCCCATTATAAAGATAGGGTCTACCGTCTGCATGCAGATGCTTGCAGATGCATTTTCAAAACGCTGCAGATGCATCTGCAAATCTGAAGGCAGCCTTAGCTGTTCACAAAAACCTCACCCTGTGTAAAAAGAAAATGAAATCTCGCAGCAGCTATACTGCTGGAGCTTCAGGTTCTTATCTCTAAATGCAAGCATTTAGATGATACACATCTACAATCTACTACAAAATGTGTGTTTATATACATATACAATGAAATGTAAAAAGAAAGTTTAAAAGCTTAAAAAGTAAGTACTATATATTTTAAATAACTATTTTATATCTAAAACCTATTTATAATATCTTTATAACGAAAGTAATATTTTTGCTATTTTTGTCTATTTCTATTCTTCTACATCTATAGCTAAATTAAATTATTGTAATATTTGTGTTTAATTAGAAAGTATGTATGTAAATAGAATATGTATGTAAATAATTGAAAGTAAAATAATTTTATACACTATATTTTTAGTGAAAAGTGAAACTAAGGACTATATTTCTTAAAGACCTATTTAATATCTAATAACTAATTTTAATGTCTTTATCTAAAACTAAAGTAATTTGTTTGGTATTTTGGATTATTTCTATTGCTATACATCTATTTGTAAACTATTTTTTTATAATTTTTTTGGTCAATTCCTATACATCTATGGGTAAAGTAATTTTTTTTTTTTTTTTAGTACTATACATCTATGGCTAAACTATTTTATGGGAATATTTTGTTTAATTAGAAAATAATTATGTATCTGAATGTAATATGCATATAAAGAATTTAAACTAAAATTTTCTATATACTATATTGTTATTGAAAATGAACACTAATGACTATATTTCTTAAATAACTATTGTATATATAATAACTAATTTTAATATCTTTTTGTATAACAAATAATATTTTTTTTTTTTTTTTTTTTTTTCTATTGCTATACATCTATGGCTAAACTAATTTATTGTAATATTTGTATTTAATTAGAAAGTAAGTATGTATGTAAATCTAATATGTATCTAAAGAATTTAAAATAAAATATTATTAGAGAGAATATTTGTAGTAAAGAGTATTTCACTACTGGGCAGCAATTTGACTTGAATGGGTGTATCCAACACTTTCACCTTAACATTGCATCGTGTTTTCACTCGTGAAAAATCCACATATAACTGTCCATGTCCAAAAACTGTTTGTGACAAAAAAATCCCTACTTTCTTCAGTGTATGGTCTTGGGATTTGTTGATGGTCATGGAAAAAGTAGACTTCACGGGAAATTGTTGAAGTCTTAACTTGAAAGGTAAGGCAGTCTCTGATGTAGATAAATAAATCTTTGGAAAAACACCACATTTCCTTCTGCAGACCCAGTAATGACTTTTGCTTGAATGAGATTGTCAAACAAAGTGATGACAATGAAGCGATTCCCATTGCAAAGACCTTTTATGCTGTTAAAGGTGTGCAAAAGCATGACAATGGTACCAATGTGTAATTTGAGGCGATGATAAGGCATTCCCATTGGTGTGAGTGAATTTAAAAATTCCACTGGATATTGGTCTGAATCTTCAGTCTGAATGGAATCATCACTAATGTACTCAGTGTATTCACCAGCAATGCAATCCATAACCTGAGAGTTCACCATTTCCACATGGACATTTTTAGGGCAAAGATTGTCATGTGATGCAGCAATGTGAATGCTTTCATTGTTATATCCATCATGTATGTAAATGTAATATATATCTAAAGAATTTAAAATAAAATATTCTTATAGACAATATTTTTTGTAAAGACTTTTTCTGAATGAGGCAGCAACTTTCCTTGAATGGGTGTATGCAGTACTTTCACCTTAACAATACATCTTCTTTTCACTCGTGAAAAAGCCACATAACTGTCCATGTCCAAAAATGGGTTGTGGGGCAAAAAATCCCTACTTTCTCCAGTGTATGGCCTTGGGATTTGTTGATGGTCATGGTAAAAGTAGACTTTACGGTAAATTGTCGATGTCTTAACTTAAAAGGTAAGGCAGTCTATGATGGAGATAAATCAATCCTTGAAATAAACACCACATTTCCTTCTGCAGACCCAGAACTGAATTTTGCTTGAATGAGATTGTCAAACAAAGTGATCACAATGAAGTGATTCCCATTGCAAAGACCTTTTATGCTGTTAAAGGTGCGCAAAAGCATGACAATGGTACCAATTTGTAATTTGAGGCGATGATAAGGCATTCCCATTGGTGTGAGTGAATTTAAAAATTCCACTGGATATTGGTCTGAATCTTCAGTCTGAATGGAATCATCACTAATGTACTCAGTGTATTCACCAGCAATGCAATCCATAACCTGAGAGTTCACCATTTCCACATGGACATTTTTAGGGCAAAGAATAGCATGTGATGCAGCAATGTGAATGCTTTCATTGTTATATCCATCGTATGTAAGTGTAATATATATCTAAAGAATTTAAGATAAAATATTCTTATAGACAATATTTTTAGTAAAGACTTTTTCAGAATTAGGCACCAACTTTCCTTGAATGGGTGTATCCAGCACTTTCACCTTAACATTACATCGTCTTTTCACTCGTGAAAAAGCCACATATAACTGTCCATGTCCAAAAACAGGTTCTGGCAAAAAAAATCCCTA
Source organism: Allobates femoralis (assembly GCA_033576535.1). Lineage (NCBI taxonomy): Eukaryota > Metazoa > Chordata > Amphibia > Anura > Aromobatidae > Allobates > Allobates femoralis. The sequence continues at coordinate 246,749,817 of JARQOC010000001.1, forward strand.
CTTTCTCCAGTGTTTGGCCTTGGGATTTGTTGATGGTCATGGCAAAAGCAGGCTTCAAGGGAAATTGTCGACGTCTTAACTTGAAAGGTAATCCAGTCTCTGATGGAGATAAATCAATCCTTGGAATAAACACCACATTTCCTTCTGCAGAGCCAGTAATGACTTTTGCTTGAATCAGATTGTCAAACAAAGCAATGACAATCAAGCGAGTCCCATTGCAAAGACCTTTTTTTGCTGTTAAAGTTGCGCAAAAGCATGACAATGGTACCGATTTTTAATTTGAGGCGATGAGAAGGCATTCCCGTTGGTGTGAGTGAATTTAAAAATTCCACTGGATATTGATCTGGATCTTCAGTCTCATCAGGATCAATGGAATCATCACTAATGTATTCAGTGTATTCACCAGCAATGCAATCCATGACCTTAGAGTTCACCATATCCACATGGTCATTTTTAGGGCAAAGAATGGCATGTGATGCAGCAATCTGAATGCTTTCATTGTTATCTACATCAATGACAATGTTTTCACCAAATATAGCAAGTATTGAGCCAGTGCAGATCATGTCTTGTGGGATTTCAATGGTATCATCTCCAAGGTTGAAATCATTGGACAATTCACCATTTCCCAGTTGAAGTAACCAACGGCTATAATCAGGATCAATGGAGCGCATATTGTTGAAGAGTGGCAATTGAGTGAAAAGCTGCCATTGTCGTGAGTATTTAATACAACTCTCTATAATGTCAGTTCTTGTACCATGTGGGATGATAGGCAGACACTGTCGAAAGTCTCCTCCCAGAACAATGACTTTCCCTCCAAAAGGTGTTGTATTTTTCTTGGAGATATCTGTTGTCATGACATCCCGTAAAAGTTGATCTATCACATGCAATGCATATTTAGATAACAGAGTGGACTCGTCAATAATGAAACGTTTGGTACTTTTCAAATGTTGTGCAGCATCTGTATCATTTTTAATCCTTGAAATGGAAGTTTCATTGATTGGAATTGGTATTCCGTAAAGCGAATGGATGGTTCTACCTCCTTGCAGTAAGTTAGCTGCAATCCCTGTACTGGCTGCAGGTGAGACAATTTCGCCTTCTCCTCTTAGTTCATGAATTAATAAATCATACAGATATGTTTTGCCACTGCCACCTGGACCGTCAATGAAAAAGCACTTAGGTTGTCCACTTCTATCGTGTAAAGCTTGATTGATCGCATCATAGGCCAAAAGTTGTTGGTCATTTAAAGTAGCTTTCATTTGCTGAGCTCTTCTTAACTCATCATCCTTGTTGTATAGTGGAGCGATGTATGGCTTTCTTTTTGGTCGTGGTAGATTAAAATCAGTAAAAGTTTTGCCATGAAATTTTAGAATAGTTTGGACATCAGTCATAGCATATCCTTCACAATTCTCACACTCCTCAGTGTTGGAGTGGTATGCATGGCAGTAGTCTTGGATAAAGTCTTGTTTAAATTCTTTCCACAACTCCAATGGATGAGCTGGAGGACCAAAAATACATATATATGCGAACATATCACGAAGCTGTGCAGGCATGTTGAGAACACAGGCATCCAATAAAGTATTTCTCCAAACAGTGTCATCGAAGAGCAATCCAAGAGCTAATGCTGCCTCTTTGAAAGTTGGGTATGTCACTTCATTAACAGTCTTAATGTTGTCAAAACTTGTTGCTCCTTTGACATGCAGTAACAACATCCTTAAATAGTACCGTTCTTGATCTTTCATACTGACAGTATACATTCTTCCAATCACTGAAGAACCTCCTCGCTTTCTAATTTCCCATGCACCTTCTTTCCAAACATAGTGCTCTGGAATTTGGCGGTAGAAGTAATCATGAGCATGCGGGTCACTCTCATTCAGCTCAAAGTAGCCCATAAGAGTAGATTTTCTGTGCATTGTGCAACTGATGTCGTCAACAGAGTCATCCTCATGAAAATAAAGTGGTTGAGAATGTGGGAGATGTACGGCCAGGCGAATAATGGAGTGCGATTGTCTATGCATCGGGTAAGCAAATATTCGCCAAGCTGCCTCCGGTGCACTCACGTATCTTGAATCCATGAATTGATATGTTTCATCATGGTGGATATTGGTTTGGCAAATTTCAAGATTGGCTTTATCATGTCCTTTGTAGACATATTTGAATAGGTATTTTACACTTTGAATGGAAGCACATACCTCAACATTAATATGACACTTGTATGTTAATAGTAGGTAAGGGTTATAGGGAACAACCCAAGAATTATCAATCATCTTTGAACGGATTTGAAAGGATGATCCTTCCTTTCTTTGATAAGTAGGGTATGCATCCTTAGCTATGAGTGTTCTTGGTTGGAAATCTTTAGGAAAACCTTTCTTACACTTGCCAAGATCCATACATGGAGAATTGGGGTTGTGTTGTCCACAGGGTCCATGAATCATGTGTTGCATCACAATGTCATGGAGCAGAGGGTATTCTTCTGGATCAGGGATTTCAGCCCAAACTATATTATCCACTTCAACCTCAGTTCTTAGTTTGGATTTGCTATCCAGAATGATCAAAATGTGAGCGTGTGGTAGGCCACGCTTTTGGAATTCAATCACATGAACCATTGCACAAACTTTGCCAAATAATCCAGTGTTAATTTCTTTTAATAGGGCTTCCAGTTTAATTCCGAAGACACGGGCGACTAAATCAGGTCTATGTTCCACACGCTGCCATGGCTCTAAATTGTTTGTAATCTCCCTCCATTTAGGATTACAGGTCATGGTTACAAAAAGATCTGGTCGTCCAAATTTAGTCACAATAGCCATGGCATCCTGATAGCGTTGCTGCATGTTTCTGGGACTGCCTTCAAAGGAAGATGGTAAAATCACCATCTTGCCAATGGGAATACCTTTCTCAACAGATTGTTTCAGGAGATGTTCCTGGAGTATGCAATAATCCTCCACTTTTAAATCCTTTTGATGATGACGGATAAAATTTAAGCGATTAGCCTCGATTTTCACATACGCATCCACTAAGTACTGCTGTGTTAGTTTGCCACCATTCAGGACAGGATTGAACTGATTCCGTACAGACAGCAAATAGCAGTAATACTGGAGCTGTGTAACCCGGCGTTGACTTTTGCCTTGATGCTTGAGTCCCTCATGCCAGCCTTGTTCTCCATGAGGGAAAAATAAAGGATAGAGTAATGCATCTAAATTGCTGTGTAGAATACTGACTTGCTGTGTTTTGGGGGCCAAGGGGTTATTTGGATCAGGTTTCAAATTAATTAAAATGTCTCTATTGAATGGTGGCTCTCCATCAGCATTTTCAAAGACCACAGCAACTTCATTGGCAGTAGGATTGTTATAGCGTCTCGGGTCTTGGCCTCTGTCTTGTTTAATGGCCATGATAATATTTGGCATGACGGTGCCATGTTCTACTGCCTTCTGTTCTTCTTCTAATTCAACATGACGTAGCATTTTGTAGGCCGAAACAAAGGGATTAATATTATCCAATTGAAGAGCAATGATACTCATTAAAGTAGGATTACATTTCACATTTTCTGGAGACTGTATACGTTGTTCTACAGCGCTTGCAGTATCTAAAATGTACAATTGTTGTTCTACAGCGCTTGCAGTATCTAAAATGTACAATTGTGCATATGCTGGAGTTTGATCTTGAGCAGGATGGAGTGTTCCAGTGCGATGATAAATTTGCCCATGAATACGGAAGCAGTATGGGCCATGTCCAGGAGGTAGAGAAACATGGGCACCCATGGAGGCAAAAGCAAAAGAACTATTAATGCTCCTTATATTCTCCATCAAATTTTGACTGTACTCACTCTCTCCTTTCAGAAGGCGTTGGAACACGTGCGGGTATTGAGGTAATGGTACCTTTACTTTTCCCTTGTGGCAACAAAGAGTAAACTGTTGATCTGATGGTCGTTCAGCAGTAAAATGTCGAGCCTCACAATGTTCACATATTACATTCATGAAACCACAGAAATGTTCTACAATAACATGATCCTGATCAATAAATCCCATTTGATGTAGGAGAGGTGAATAGAATAAACGTAGAAGTTTATTATGTAATCCTACATAAATGAGACGTGGAAGGGATGTAGATTCCAAACATTCAATAAATGAAGAAGTGGAATATATATTCCGTTCTGCCTCTTGCAATATAGAAGTGGAAGAAGAAGTTTGGCGTTCTTCACGACGTAATGTAGCCAAATTGGCCAAGTGGACTTGTCTAGATGTAGGAGAATCTGTATCTTGACGCATCTGTCTTTTCCTTTTAAGCCTCAAAATTTTACACTGTTTGCTGTATGGCGTCTCCTCAGCACAGTGTTTTCGTTTTGATGTGGCCTTGCGATGCGGTAAAGGCTGTTCAGTTGTAGTCAAGATAGTAGAAGAAGAGGTGGCAGCAGTCTGAGCAGACAAAGAGGTGGCAGCAGTCTGAGCATCAGACAAAGAGGTGGCAGCAGTCTGAGCATCAGACAAAGAGGTGGCAGCAGTCTGAGGATCAGACAAAGAGGTGGCAGCAGTCTGAGGATCAGACAAAGAGGTGGCAGCAGTCTGAGCATCAGACAAAGAGGTGGCAGCAGTCAGAGGATCAGACGAAGAGGTGGCAGCAGTCTGAGGATCAGACGAAGAGGTGGCAGCAGTCTGAGGATCAGACGAAGAGGTGGCAGCAGTCTGCGGATCAGACGGATCTCCTACAGGCATTAACTTTTTCTGTTTGCGTCGTTGAGGCACAGGCATTGATTTTTTGCCTAATCGTTCTGTCCTTCCTTCTAAAGACTTTATTGAAACCAGTGTTTTCAAAGCAGCCTTTTCCTTGTCCAAGGGAAGTTGTCTTTCTTCAGAACTCTCCTCCACACCCGTCTTGCGCATACGCACAGACACCTTGCGAACCTTTCCTTTTTTGATTTCCATTGAGGTAATGAGAGGTGTTAAAGGCAGTTCACTTGGTAAAATGTCAGTACACGAAGAGGCTGGAGTAGCATGTGTGTCAGACGGTTCTTCAGTGACTGGAATTTTTGTTTGTTTGCATGTGGAACGCGCAGTCATGGCTCTTGTTTCCATTCGTTGGCTTGTTTTTTCAGAAGACACTTCCGAAATACGTGTATGTAAAGCAGTCTTCGCAGCATCCAACCGAAAACGTCTCAGTGGAGAAGAGAGTTTACCAAACCGTTTGAGTTTAGCAGCCTTAACCCTATCTAACCGAATACGTCTCTCTGCAGAAGTCTCATTTGCAATACGTTTGGCGTGAGCAGCCTTAACACGATCTAAGCGAATACGTCTCCTTTCTAAGGTCTCTTCAGCAAGGCGTTTTGCCTTAGCAGCCTTATCACTATCTAAGCGAAGACGCCTCTCTTCTGAAGTCTCCTTTGCAGTACGTTTCACCTTAGCAGCCTTACGCAGATCTAACCGAACACGTTTCTCTTCCAAACTCTCCTCTGCAATGCGTTTAGCTTTAGCAGCCTTATCTTGATCTAACCGACGGCGTCTCTCTTCCAAAGTCTCGTCTGCACGCTTCTTCTTCGGTGTAGATGCAGCCTCCTTGGCAAGAGCGATATTTTGTGTTGGAGAGCTCATCTTAGTAAGAATAGTCAGTGAATCAAATCCAAAATGAGCTAGAGTGTGTTAGTTAAGGAAACAATGAATAATAACTGTGTAAACAGACAAAAACAATAAAACTAAAGTATGTATTTCCAAAACCTGTTAGAATGAAATGATAGACTTCTTTAAAGTAACAAACAAAGATGTAATGATGTTTACTGTATGGAATATTGAATGGCAATGAGTGTGTTAAAATGCCTTAAAAACTGCCGTGAAGGCAAAACAAATGGATGTAAGGGCCGTTTCCGATACGCGGTATCAAAGCAAATTTTCAACATTGTAATAAAAGCGTTAATAGAACCAGGATGACATCAATTTCTGCATAACCACCAGCAAGGTTGTTGTTTCATAAGGTGTTGAAAAATGGCAGAGTTAGGGTTAATTTATACCAAGAACTGAAGGTTTTGGTATTATAGCAGAAGTAGTGGTTTTTATTTTTGTTGGTGGAGTAGGGGAAACAGCGGCCTTAACGTGAAGTATGAAATGGCAGAATGTGACAAAGCAGGGTGAAAAAAGAAATAAGGCAACTTGCGTATGAGATATTGAAAGAGGCAGGTCAATGTAAAAAGTAACGTAAATGCGGTGATGTAGTGTAACGTTACGCAACTGCAGCCCTGGTGACAGGTATGGAGAAGTCGCGTTTAAAATTTAAATCTTAGCCCATGTTATGGAAGTATGTAAATGTGCATATACAATGGACGTGTGAAAGGGGACCCAGTCAGAAATAGAGTGTAAAATATTAGGTATGTAAAAGTAGTGAATGTCCTACTGGGATGACAGAGACTTTGACATGAGCGTTAATTTCAAATAGCATCATAACCGTTGAAAAAACAGCATCTGCCGCATGTAGCGCATAGCCACAGCATAACTGCAGGACTTGCAGGCGGTTACGTGAATCCCCATAGTCATTATAATCGCCATAATAGTCAGTATCTATTTATTTGCAGCAGGTGCAGCAATTTGGGTTTTGCACTTGTAGCAGGTGCTGTATGGAAAAAAAACGATGGGTGACCACGCTTTTTATGGTGGCGGGACCTGTGGCAAGTTCCCCTATACTTACTATGGGGATTAGCGGAACGACACCGCAAGTGCAGCAGTTATGCGGTGGCAATGCAGCAAACCGAGCTGATGCGATTCTGTCAGCACATCTGGCGAGATTTCAAATAACCGCTGATGTGAACTGGGCAGGTAGCATTACCACCAAACTGTTAAATATAAGACAGGTAGTAGTGCTACAGAGTCATTACTATGAAAAATATTAAAAATTGACATATAATGGGTTAACGTACTCGTAACCGTGTGATGACTGACTCCTAACTCCAAAAAAAAAAATCAAAGAGCCTGTAAGGAGTTAATATAGCATTGGCACGCATAAAAAATACTGGACGATTAATAAAAATAAAAATAGTATTAAAGTATTTAGTAATGAAATGCCAGTAGTAGACCACATAGTGACATAGACAGTGAATAGGCAAAACAATAGAAGACGTTAATGTACCACTTACATCCTATAAAACAGTGTGGATGAGAAAATAAATAACAAATAGTATAGAAGAGTTTAAATTGCAAATGTCCTGAGTACAGCACCTAGTAACACAGTTAGTGAATAGCAAACCGAAAGTAGGGGATTAATGTAGCATTTTGAACCCTATAAAACATAGTGTCGGAAAACAAAATGGCAAATGGCATAGAAGAGGATAATGTATAAATGGCCTTAGTGGACCACATAGTGAGATAGCAAGTGGGGCAGAAATAGAATAGAACGGGTTAATGTACAAATTGCCTTAGAGCCCTTTCACATCAGGTCTTTCGATAAAATTGCGGTAGATGCAGTGAAAAAAATGCATCTGCTGCGATAGCCACATTAACATTGCACTTGCAGGGCGGTAGCGGTAATCCCTATAGAAACCATAAGGGGACTTGCGGCCGGTGCGGTTTAGCAGTTGCGTCAAGTGTTGCTAGAAAAAACAACGAACTTGCCGCACCTGCCGCAAGTGTTCCTATAGTTTCTATGGGTATTCCCGCAACTGCGCCGCAAGTGCAAGGTTTAATCGGCAATCGCAGCAGATGGGTTTTTTTCAGCCCATGTGTGGTGAAGTTGTAAAATCACAGATGTCCAGCACATAGTGACACAGTTATTGAATAGCAAACAGAATAGAAGGGGTTAATGTATGAGTGTAAACCCTATAAAATAGTCATGGTGCAACTAAAATAGAAAAGGCATAGAAAAGGTTAATGTAAAAATGTCCTTAGTACAGCAGATAGTGAGATAGCAAGTGGAGTAGAAATAGAATATAAAGGGTTAATATTAAAAGGGTGTTAGTACAGCACATAGTGAGATAGCAAGTGGAGCACTAATAGAATAGAAAGGGTTAATATTAAAATGGCCGTAGTACAGCAGATAGTGAGATAGGCAGTGTAGCACTAATAGAATAGAAAGGGTTGATATAAAAAAGGCCGTAGTACAGCAGATAGTGAGATTGGCAGTGTAGCACTAATAGAATAGAAAGGGTTAATATAAAAAAGGCCGTAGTACAGCAGATAGTGAGATAGGCAGTGTAGCACTAATAGAATAGAAAGGGTTAATATTAAAATGGCCGTAGTACAGCAGATAGTGAGATAGGCAGTGTAGGAGTAATAGAATAGAAAGGGTTAATATAAAAAAGGCCGTAGTACAGCAGATAGTGAGATAGGCAGTGTAGCACTAATAGAATAGAAAGGGTTAATATTAAAATGGCCGTAGTACAGCACATAGTGAGATAGGCAGTGTAGGACCAATAGAATAGAAAGGTTAATATTAAAATGGCCGTAGTACAGCACATAGTGAGATAGGCAGTGTAGCACTAATAGAATAGAAAGGGTTAATATAAAAAAGGCCGTAGTACAGCAGATAGTGAGATAGGCAGTGTAGCACTAATAGAATAGAAGGGGTTAATATAAAAAAGGCCGTAGTACAGCAGATAGTGAGATAGGCAGTGTAGGAGTAATAGAATAGAAAGGGTTAATATTAAAATGGCCGTAGTACAGCAGATAGTGAGATAGGCAGTGTAGGAGTAATAGAATAGAAAGGGTTAATATTAAAATGGCCGTAGTACAGCAGATAGTGAGATAGGCAGTGTAGCAGTAATAGAATAGAAGGGGTTAATATTAAAATGGCCGTAGTACAGCAGATAGTGAGATAGGCAGTGTGGCAGTAATAGAATAGAAAGGGTTAATATAAAAAAGGGCGTAGTACAGCAGATAGTGAGATAGGCAGTGTAGGAGTAATATAATAGAAAGGGTTAATATAAAAAAGGGCGTAGTACAGCAGATAGTGAGATAGGCAGTGTAGGAGTAATATAATAGAAAGGGTTAATATTAAAATGGCCGTAGTACAGCACATAGTGAGATAGGCAGTGTAGCACTAATAGAATAGAAAGGGTTAATATTACAATGGCCGTAGTACAGCAGATAGTGAGATAGGCAGTGTAGCACTAATAGAATAGAAAGGGTTAATATTAAAATGGCCATAGTACAGCAGATAGTGAGATAGGCAGTTTAGGAGTAATAGAATAGAAAGGGTTAATATTAAAATGGCCATAGTACAGCAGATAGTGAGATAGGCAGTGTAGCACTAATAGAATAGAAAGGGTTAATATTAAAATGGCCATAGTACAGCACATATTGAGATAGGCAGTGTAGCACTAATAGAATAGAAAGGGTTAATATTAAAATGGCCGTAGTACAGCAGATAGTGAGATAGCAAGTGGAGCAGAAATACAATAGAAGGGGTTAATAAAGTATGAAAAGAAGAGGGCACTATGGTGAAATGTAGCTGATATTTAATTTGTATAAACAAAGGGTTAATGTAAGGATAGGCATTAGGTACATATACTCTGTTGTGAGATTGTACTGTGAAAACAGCTTTTTCACTTTTACATTGTTCACAAATTCAAATTTCCCGCTCTAAGATGGCGGACGCGAATAGTTTATTCATAAAAAGCCGGCAGACGCCAGCCGCGGTGTGATTGGGCAGCGAAAACTTCATAAACATGGCGCCATGAATCCGGTTGGTCGGCGCTATTGTGTGAAGATGCCGCTGTCCAATCACAACTCAGCGGGGCGGAGCTACAAACTTCCAGCCGGCCGAACGGCATATCCGAAAATCGTACCAGGCGCTCGGCAAGAAAAGTTCCGAATTCCCCGCTGTGCGCTGACCAATCGGAATCAAAGCGCCATAAACGACAACCAATCACAATCGCGCCTCATTTCTGAATGGATGTCTATGGGAAGTCGACATCCAATCACAATCGCGGCGCCAATTTTGAAAATGCACTGAACTTTCCTTGCCGAGCGCCTGGTGCGATTTCGGACACGGCGTTCGGGAGAGTGGAAGTCTATAGCTCCGCCCCGCTGAGTTGTGATAGGACAGCGGCATCTTCACACAATAGCACCGACCAACCGGATTGACGACGCCATGTGTATGAAGTTTCCGCTGGCCAATCACACGGCGGCTGAAGTCTACCGGCATTTTATGAATGAAGATTTCGCGTCCGCCATCTTAGAGCGGCGAGTTGTACGGTCGGCGCCTGAATGCGTGTTCGGGCACAGTGGTCTCATAGACCGCGGAGGCCGCTAGAAGCGCCGAAGTTTGCGCTTGTAGCGCAGAAGTCGGCGCTTGCAGCGGCGAAGTGTCCGAACTGTGGCGCACGCTCCATGCAGCGGCGATTGGCGCTGCATGGCGCAAAATAGTAAAAGTGGTGAAAAATAAAGATAGTAAAAGAGGTGAAAATAAAACTCCACATCAGGACTATAGGCTCTGATGTGAAAAGGTAGATTGTCCAAAGGATATCTTAGCTGATCAATGGTAGATGCCGATCCGGCGCTTGCTTCCCGACATCCCGCACGAAGGATGGATATCTCGGCTCAAATGTAGTCGAACAGACGGTCCAGCGGTAGCTTCTCTTTGTCCTTGAAAGACCCTCACGAAGGATGGATTTCTTGGCAGAAATATAATCGAACAGATAGTCCAGCGGTAGGTTCTCGTTCTCCCACAAAGAGGATTCAAAGAGGTTGAAGATTCAAAATTGCCGCTATAAATAAGCGGGCTTATCTGATTGGAGGGCGGCAACATCAGAAAGCTGGCGCCATGAATGTGATTGGTCGCTATGTATTTTCAAAAAAAGCGCGGCGATTGTGATTGGACGGCGCCTTCCTATAGAGATGGATAGAATAGATAGACAAAGGAGGCGATTTTATGGCCGAGCCGCTGGTTCTATTTCCGGGCAGACGACTCGGCTCAGAGCCATCATTCGACGGGGCCGGAAACTGGCAATCAGAGATTCGCGGCGATAGGTAGCGTATTAGCAACGACTCGGAATCATTGCGAGTCGTTGGTAAGACGCGACCAATGTCCGCGAACCGCTGAATGGTAGTTTGCGGCCCCGTGGAAGGACGAATAAGAGCCGACTCCCGTGACCGAAAATAGAAGCAGGGAGCCGGCCATAAAAAGGCCGAGACACCGCTATGTATGTGAATAGGAAGTGAGGTGGTCTTGTAATTGGTCGGTATATGCTAACGCCGAGCAATCAGAATTCGAGCTCACTTCCTATAGACATACATTAGCGGTATATCGGAAAATATATGGGCGGGCTTCTGGTTATATTTTCGGACACGTGGATCGGCTATTTTTGGTTAAAAAAAATTTTTTTTCTGTATGTATATATGTTAATTTTTATGTATTTTTAAATGTATATTTGTAAATAGATAGAGGTAGGTAGATAGATCATAAAATGAATCCAAAAAATATAAAAAATAAAAAGTTGAAAAATAGGAAAAAATTTTTTTTTTATTTTATTGAATTATTTATTATTTTTAATTTATTTTTTTATTATTTTTTAATTATTTTTTAATTATTTTTTTTATTATTAAATTTATTATTTAGGCTGAGACCCAGTTCTCTTTCAGGTCCGCTGAAAGGGCTGATATAATTAGCATATATTTAATTTTTTTATTATTATTTTTATTGAATTATTTATTATTTTTAATTTATTTTTATATTATTTTAAAATTATTTTTGAATTATTTTTTTTATTATTAAATTTATTATTTAGGCTGAGACCCAGTTCTCTTTCAGGTCTGCTGAAAGGGCTGATATAATAGCATATATTTAATTTTTTTATTATTATTTTTATTGAATTATTTATTATTTTTAATTTATTTTTTTTGTTATTTTTTAATTATTTTTTAATTATTTTTTTTATTATTAAATTTATTATTTAGGCTGAGACCCAGTTCTCTTTCAGGTCCGCTGAAAGGGCTGATATAATTAGCATATATTTAATTTTTTTATTATTATTTTTATTGAATTATTTATTATTTTTCATTTATTTTTTTATTATTTTTTAATTATTTTTTATTTATTTTTTTTATTATTAAATTTATTATTTAGGCTGAGACCCAGTTCTCTTTCAGGTCCGCTGAAAGGGCTGATATAATTAGCATATATTTAATTTTTTTATTATTATTTTTATTGAATTATTTATTATTTTTCATTTATTTTTTTATTATTTTTTAATTATTTTTTATTTACTTTTTTATTATTAAATTTATTATTTAGGCTGAGACCCAGTTCTCTTTCAGGTCCGCTGAAAGGGCTGATATAATTAGCATATATTTAATTTTTTTATTATTATTTTTATTGAATTATTTATTATTTTTAATTAATTTTTTTATTATTTTTTAATTATTTTTTATTTATATTTTTTATTATTAAATTTATTATTTAGGCTGAGACCCAGTTCTCTTTCAGGTCCGCTGAAAGGGCTGATATAATTAGCATATATTTTTTTTTTTTATTATTATTTTTATTGAATTATTTATTATTTTTAATTTTTTTTTTTATATTATTTTTTAATTATATATATATATTTTTTTTTTTTATTATTAAATTTATTATTTAGGCTGAGACGCAGTTCTCTTTCAGGTCCGCTGAAAGGGCTGATATAATTAGCATATATTTAATTTTTTTATTATTATTTTTATTGAATTATTTATTATTTTTAAATTAAATTTTTATTATTTTTTAATTATTTTTTAATTATTTTTTTATTATTAAATTTATTATTTAGGCAGAGACCCAGTTCTCTTTCAGGTCCGCTGAAAGGGCAGATATAATTAGCATATATTTATTTATTTTATTATTATTTTTATTGAATTATTTATTATTTTTAAATTAAATTTTTATTATTTTTTAATTATTTTTTAATTATTTTTTTTATTATTAAATTTATTATTTAGGCAGAGACCCAGTTCTCTTTCAGGTCCGCTGAAAGGGCTGATATAATTAGCATATATTTATTTTTTTTATTATTATTTTTATTGAATTATTTATTATTTTTAAATTATTTTTTAATATATTTTTTAATTATTTTTTAATTATTTTTTTTATTATTAAATTTATTATTTAGGCTGAGACGCAGTTCTCTTTCAGGTCCGCTGAAAGGGCTGATATAATTAGCATATATTTTTTTTTTATTATTATTTTTATTGAATTATTTATTATTTTTAATATATTTTTATATTATTTTTTAATTATTTTTTAATAATTTTTTTTATTATTAAATTTATTATTTAGGCTGAGACCCAGTTCTCTTTCAGGTCCGCTGAAAGGGCTGATATAATGAGCATATATTATTTTTTTTAATTATTATTTTTATTGAATTATTTATTATTTTAAATTTATTTTTTATTATTTTTTAATTATTTTTTAATTTATTTTTTCATTATTAAATTTATTATTAGGCTGAGACCCAGTTCTCTTTCAGGTCCGTTTATTTTTTATTTATTTTTTTATTATTTTTTAATTATTTTTTTTTATTATTAAATTAATTTGTTCGCATTGAAATACATTAGCGGTGTGTCGGCGATTTTATGGCCGCCGACCTGGTTCTATTTGTCGGCCCTAAAATCGCGGACACACCGCTAATGCATGTCTATGGGCAGTGAGCTCAAATTCTGATTGGTCTGCGTTCAATCCGAAATCGGCGGACTGCCCATAGACATGCATTAGCGGTGTGTCCGCGATTTTAGGGCCGACAAATAGAACCAGGTGGCCGGCCATAAAATCGGCGACACACCGCTAATGTATTTCAATGGGATCTGAGCTGCTCTTCTGATTGGCTGAGGGCATTAGAGAGCAACCAATCAGAAGAGCAGCTCACATCTCATTGAGATAGAATGGCGGATTTTGCGTCCATTGTATCTTAATGAGAAGTGAAGAGGACGTCGGAGATGGAAGTTGGCGGAAAGAAGACAGAAGACCCCGGGGGCCGGACGAAGAGCCGGAGATGGAGGAAAGAAGAGAGAAGAGCGGCGGGGCCGGAGGAAGAGGACGGCTGGCCGGACGAAGGGATTGTGGATCGGACGGACGATCAGATGACTAAGAAGGCATGTAAGTGATCGACGGGGGCGTTAGTTAGGGGACGGCGGGGGCTTCGGGTGTAGGGCCTTAGGTGTTAGCGGCGGGAGCTTAGGAGGCGGCGGGGCTTAGGGGATAGGGGCTTAGGTGCGGCGGGGCTTAGGGGGCAGGGGTTGGTAGGGGGTTAGGTGCGGCTTAGGGGGTAGGGCTTGCGGCAGAGGGTAGTGGCTGCGGCGGGGTAGTGGCTTAGGGCGGCAGGGGTAGGTGCTTCGGCGGCGGGGTAGGTTAGGGCGGCAGGGGTAGGGGCTTGCGGCAGAGGGTAGTGGCTGCGGCGGAGTAGTGGCTTAGGGGGGTAGGGGGTTCGGCGGCGGGTAGTGGCTGCGGCGGGGTAGTGGGTTAGGGCGGCAGGGGGTAGGGGCTTGCGGCAGAGGGTGGCTGCGGCGGGGTAGTGGTTAGTGGGCGGCCGGGGGTAGGGGCTTGCGGCAGAGGGTAGTGGCTGCGGCGGGGTAGTGGCTTAGGGCGGCAGGGGGTAGGGGGTTCGGGTTAGGGCGGCAGGGGGTAGGGGCTTGCGGCAGAGGGAAGTGGGTGCGGCGGGGTAGTGGCTTAGGGCGGCAGGGGTAGGGCTTCGGCGGGGGGTTTGTGGCTTAGGGGTTAGGTGCGGCAGAGGTAGTGGGTGCGCGGGGTAGTGGCTTAAGGCGGCAGGGGGTAGGGGGTTGCGCAGAGGGTAGTGGCTGCGGCGGGTAGTGGGTTAGGGCGGCCGGGGGTAGGGGCTTGCGGCAGAGGGTAGTGGCTTGCGGCAGAGGGTAGTGGCTGCGGGTAGGGGCTTGCGGCAGAGGGTAGTGGCTGCGGCGGGTAGTGGCTTAGGGCGGCAGGGGGTAGGGGGTTCGGGTTAGGGCGGGCAGGGGGTAGGGGCTTGCGGCAGAGGGAAGTGGGTGCGGCGGGGTAGTGGCTTAGGGCGGCAGGGGGTAGGGGCTTCGGCGGCAGGGGGTAGGGGGTTCGGGTTAGGGCGGCAGGGGGTAGGGGCTTGCGGCAGAGGGAAGTGGGTGCGGCTGGGTAGTGGCTTAGGGCGGCAGGGGGTAGGGGCTTTGCGGCGGGGTAGTGGCTTAGGGGTTAGGTGCGGCAGAGGGTAGTGGTGCGGGCGGGGTAGTGGCTTAAGGCGGCAGGGGGTAGGGCTTGCGGCAGAGGGTAGTGGCTTGCGGCAGAGGGTAGTGGCTGCGGCTGTAGTGGCTTAGGGGGTATGGCTGCAGCTGTAGTGGCTTAGGGCGCAGGGGGTAGGGTGTTTTAGAGCATGGCGCTTTTAGTGTACAGCGCGATGGTATACTACAGTCCCATGGGCCCTACGCGTGTCGGCCCCTTAAGCGCCAGCGGACATTGCGAGTCGTTGGCGCTTAGGTTTAGGGGCGGACAGGCGTATGGGCATGGGACTGTAGTATACTATAGCGGTGTACACTACAGTCGTACGCGCTTTTGTGGTTGGTTAGCGGTGGGTGGCAGCGACTCGCAATGCCCGCTTCACGGGCATTGCTTCGCAAGGCTGCAACGACTCGCAATGCCCGCTTTGCGGGCATTGCTTCGGGAGTCGCCGTGGCCGCTACGCGGCCACGGACAGAGTCCAGGGGAAGCACCCTGGACTCGCTAAACAAGCCACCGGAAGTTGCGCCGCTCCGACGGAAGTCAGTTACGGCAATTATATAATAGATAGCCTTCAGTTTCTATATTTTATTTATTTTTGATGTTTG